>QODF01000016.1:2311648-2360584 GCA_024372805.1 Oostethus manadensis | reverse complement strand
TCGCTACAGTAGAGTTGCTGGGCAGTGTGCAGAGTGCCAGTGACTGGAGTGAGATGTGGCTGACAGCAGCTCCTGTGTGAATGTTCACTGCATACGTGTTTCCAGTATTCTACCACACTGGCCACTAGGTGACAGGAACGTTCAATGATGACACAAAAGCCATTGAGTATACTGTCAACGCTAGCGTGTGAGTCTGTTATGTCTTATTTATATATATATATCTTATATATAGCTTTTTTTTTTTTTAAGTCAGCTACAGGATGGACCATACGTGTCCGTACACAGGACAAAATAATCATTCATGTTATATATGTTACATGCCTGCCCCCTTTTTGCATTTTTGAAAATGTTATCAAACAGATCCAAGCCTTGGTGGCCGTGCGTGAAAAAAGAATCAGCAAAAGCGCGTGTGCCTTTAAGTAACGCTGCGTTTCAGGAAAACAACCTCGCACCAACGGTCAAATATGGTGGTGGTAGTGGGACGGTCCGGGGGTGTTTTGCTGCTTCAGGACCTGGAAGCATTTGGGATAAACGGAACCATGAACTATGTGGTCTACTAAAAACCCTGACGTGTAAACTGCATTTGTGTTGGCATGGGCTAATATTTAAATGGCTTTGATGATCCGACGTGATCCGTTCCCAGTTTGGATGAGATTTTTACACCGTCAAGCCCCCAAAAATAGAAATCGAGAAGGGAGAGATCTGTGGAGCTGATCTGAAACTTAAAAAAATACACATATTATTTTAATACCAGTATAAAAGTGACTGGGAGTGCACTAATGGTGCTTGCAAAACAAACGCAGACGGTCTTAAACAGGTTTTCTATGCTCCAACTATGAAAATATTGGATTTACACGCAAGGAATTCGCTCCTCGGGTGAACTAACGGCGACGAAGGATTTCACGTGCAGCCTGGTTTTCAAACGCGCCGTCGCGAACAACGGAGAAATGATTTGCTGGGAATGTTACATTAAGCCTCGGAAAGGCCGCGTTCTTGCCTTCTGTAATAATGCAGTTGATTTTTTCAGCACTTCAGTGCTGCGGAAAAACAAAAGAGAGAAAGCGATAAAATCCAATAAACACAACTAAACCTTTACAGGGTTTTTTTCAACATGGGTTTTGATTTACCGTATTTTATGCCGACTGCTGAATAACATCAGTAATGCTTTTCAAGCCCTCAAATGATGCTTGCTTTGATTGGCGGAGTGTTTCTTCTTTCGCACGTCCCACCAAAGGCTTGTTAGAAAGGACTAGGAGGCTAAGTGGACCAAAACCATGCCAGCAGAATGTCGCTTAGAGGAGCTGAATGAGAGCTTCTGGGGGTGGAGGGTTTGAGTGCCTGGCAGTTGACAACAGGCGGCCGACGCTGGAGGTGAAAGCATCTCCTACCATTCAGAGCTCCAATTACATGGTTGAATCTCCTTTATGACAGAAAAAAATGGTTTCATCTGATACCCCGTCCAAATAAACCCCATCGAGGCTTTCAAAGTCAGGGTGCAGAGAGGATGGGGGGGCGCACACACATTCCCCTCCACATCCTTTGGCTGATTTGCATATTTGCAGTCTGCCGTGCTAATCACGTTCATCGAGGTGTATAACGACCATGCCCGGCATTTGTGCCCAGCTCTGCGTCAGATGCAGTAGGAAGAGCGTTCCACCCCGCACACAGCACCCCCCTCTGCAAAGAAATGGTTTCTCCCTTGCTAATCCAATTTCAAAAGACAAAAAGAGCCATCTTATGTAACTGGGACAGCTTTTGCTAATTACGGTGTTAATGCATGGAGACGAATTCCCCTGATTTGGAACAAAGAGCGAGATTTGTGAAGATATTTTTGTGTTAGATGTTGCCTGTTTGAGCAAGTGCACTTCTGGCAGTATCACATTGAAACAAAGCACAGGATCTGTCGCCGGCGCCGGCTTTGAAGCTCTATTTTGACTGGCCCGGTGGCGACGGGAAATTGCAGATAATATGACCGCTTGCAATTTCTTCAATTTCAACAACGCTGACAAAGATGAGGATTTTTGATTGACACTCTCATCGGGTTAATCATTTTAATGGGTTTTTAATAATGTAATATGTTTATTATCCTGGCTGTAGCTTGCAGTGTGTATCTGCACTCCCAGTCGGCGATGTGCGATTAGGTTGACGGCTCTTTTGGATTTTTTTAAAATGTTAATACAGATTTCTCATTAAGAGAATAATTCACTTTTGTACAAAAAACAAACCTAAGTTTTAGTCCCATTTATTTATTTTCTGAACTCAAAAACATGATCTTTTTGGTGAGCTTGGGTTTATGACCCTTCCATCCTCCTCCACTCAGCAGAGCGTAATTTATCTGATTTGACTTGAAAACAAATCTGCTGCATTTTCCCTCCTATGGAAAGACGGCAGTGACAAGCACCTTCCAGCTGACCCACGAGAGTACTGCATGTGTGATATTTCTCGGTATTTTATTGCCTGATTAGCAATCACAACAATGTCAAATTGACTTTAAAACATCCGTGTAAGGCAATGATGAATATTAAATGTTCTGCAACGTATTATTGGCATTGCTGGTGGCTGGCGGTTGCCAGTATTTGGTCAGGAAGTGTGCAAATTCAGCTATGTTTCCCGGAGCAAATAAAAAAACATTTTGAATCACACAGTAACGACATTTATAGTACAGTTCAATGGACACTTATTAAAATGTATTTTATGTTGTTGTTGCATTTTCATCGTGCCTCCCCCGACCGCACGTTTGTTGAATTACCAGCAGAAGTACCAGCAGGCTTTTGGAGAAAATCCAAATCTGAACAGTTCTTGCGTCGGTCGTCGCTGGCTGTGCAGGCGGTCACGATGTCGGCGAACATCAAAGTCGGGCGAATGTCGAGGTGAGCCCCCAATTAAGCAAAAGGAGGCGCATCCGAATCCCGGTTTTCATGATCGCAGCCTAATCGCTCAGATTTTCTTGTCAGTCCGGCGTGTGCTGCGGGAACGGCTAAGTAAGGAGGATAACAGCAAATCTGATTTCACCCAAAAGACAAGGTCGTCCTGGGCCACCGGGCGGCCCGCAGACCCGAGGATTTCATTGGCGCTGTCAGAACTGAAAGATGGTCGGACAGGAAATAATCAAGTTAATGAAACATTTTCATTATTCAACCAAATTGTGGAACGTCCTGCACGTGTAGGTGGTTCCCTAGTCTGGCTGTTAGCACGAGGTGTCTCCCCCAACACACACACACACACACACACACGCACACACACACACACACACACACACACCACTCCTCATTTTCATTCCTGTTCTTCCGCCGTTGGGAAACAGCCGCGTTCCCTCATCTGCATTACGCTCGCAACGGGAGAGATCATCCTGAGCTACAATTACTAACTCCTGTCTGCTCCGGGTCGCAGCCCAATGCCACCCACCTCTGCGCCCCTCAAACAGGCCCGCGCCCCCACGGCCAGGGTTTGCTCCACGTTTGGATCCGAGCCGGATGTGTGAGACTGATCTGCAGGCCAATAAAACAAACATCGCGAGCAGCTCATTAGGACCCCTGAGACTCCTTCTGCTTTTGGGGAGCCCTTCTTTCTTTCTTTCTGTTTTTGTGTGCGCTCATCTTAGTATTACTGCTGCTTCCTTCCTTCCTTCCTATTTTTCGCGCTGCGCCTCCCTCGTCTGTCTCCGGTGCTTATTCCCTCTTCAGACGGCGCCGCTCTCATTTGCATGCTTATCAAAGTGTTTGGACTATCCGACAGAAGCCGTAGGAAGGTGGGGTCGTTAATATGATAATTAGCCTCCTCCATTTTCTCCTGTCGGTTTCAGACGCCCCGTTTCCTCCGCCGCCTTGCTCCCTTTCCTTCACGCAGCATAGAGGCGTCGCAGAATGTCAAAATGCTTCTTGGCATAAAATGCTTTTGTTCTTCCCACCCCACCCCCCGCATGCTGGTGTTGTGATGTTGTCCTTTGACTTTCGGATCAACATTTCCAATAAAAGTGCTTAGATTCAACTCCCCGACATGCCCCTTTTCTCTTTGATTGCCATTGTTTCCTTGCAACACGCCCTAGATCCTGAAAGCCTAAATATTGGGGGTGCAGCGGTACACTTAAGTGTCCTTTTGGTTCGGTTAAAAAATGCAAACAATATCTATTTTTAAATAAATACAATTTCAAATAACTCAGACTGTGACTTTTCTAAATACAGAAATAAGAATAAAATAAGCTGTTGCACTTAAAAGATTTTTAAAAAGATTCAAATATATATATATGTATAGAGAATATGACAAAGTTAACTATTTTTTGGCTAAAAAAGAAGAAATAAGGCACATTTAGTGCAGAAAGCAGAGCGTAGGTGCTTGCAGGCACAATATCTCCAGCAGGGGAGGAAACCCGCTAAACGAGCAACAGAGCTGCTGAGCTGAAGCTGAGCTGCTTTTCTTTCCTGTAACGTTCACAGCCGGATGATAGCGTTTTAAGCGCGCTGGCGTGTTCACGTGTTTCCTGCAGCAAACCCGTGGAATAACGTCCACGCACAACTTTGGATTTATCCGCTTGCCTTTGCCCATCCCTAATTCTAACGGGGAAGCCAAAGCGTCCCCAAACAGGACACCGTAGTGGGACGGGCGGGTCTTCCAGCTCAGGCTCAGGCGCCCTTAATTGGGCTACTGACGTTCCTCCCCGTCAGTCAGTAGTGTCCGACACTCAGAAGACGCCGTCCAGAACTTTTGTTCCGCGCCGAGCGCTTAGATCACTCTAGTAATTCGTTGAATGAGAAAAAAAGCGACAAATGTAACCGAAACGGTACGCAAGTGGACCGAACCGAACAGTTCAATACATCCATTGTGAACCGTCGCCCGCCCGCTCAATGTGCCCCCCACACTTTAAACTCAATGAACGTGTGAAAGGTTAAGCTCTAGCCGCTAATGAACGATCACGTAAGATAATCGATGATGGTGCGAATCTTAACGCTTGGCAAAAAAGCGTAACGACCAAAACACGGTAACGTGGTGCATGCATGCTGTACATTCAACCTGTGTTATTATGGAATTATAAATGATTATTTTCAATGAGCTGTGTTTTCCGTGGGGTTTCCTGAGATACAAAATCCAAATAGAAAAAAGTTTGTCCAAAAATCTGCAAATGCCAAACAAATTGCCTTCCATAGCAATTTGTGTGATGATGATTAGCTGACGCCATTCTTTCCAAGTTTGTGTTAAATACAGCGTATGCTAAATGTGTTGGTGGTATTCTGTGTGTGCATTTATTCATCTACTTAGCAAGTAAATACAGGGCCAGTATGGCCGACACTGCGTGATTTTGGGATCACGTAAAGAACTTGTGGATCATGATTATAACAGTAAAACACAAGGCAGATTTCACAGTAAGGAAAGTTTCATAATATGTCTTACAACATAGGACAAAATAACACAATGAGTTTTTCATTTGATTTTTCTCATACAATTGTTTGAGCAAAATTTAAAAAACTCTCATTTTTCATCTTTTTGCCTTTTTCTCCCAAAGCCCTCCTGCGCCAAATGACTTATTGGTGAAAAATAAAAACAATATCGACGCTGCAGCCACATGTACACACATATCACGCATTGGAAAAAACAACAGAGACCATTTCCATGTCCAATGAGAGCTTTATCTTGGAGGCGTGTATGCTGGCCTTGTCGCCACGGCAACAGTAACTTCCCCTTCATGCAAAGGTTGCACATAGGAAGGCATCCAAAGGAAGGGGACGCCTTATGAATTGGGACTTATCTGTGCATTGACTACAGGCTAGCAGGTCATTCGTGTCTCTTCTGACAAGGCCTTGCTGGGCATCGCATCCCAGATTAGGGCATGGAAGCGACGTCACTGATGTTAATTGGAAATGGCGAGGGAAGTCGGAAGCAAATGTTGGCGTGAGGCATCTTGGGAATTGATGTCCTTGATCGAGCTCTTTTTGTGGTTTGCTGTTTAAACGTTGGAGCGTCTCTGCAGTCGCCTGTCGGGCTCTGCCAAAATACACAAATGTCTGCGTGTGATTGCGTAGGTTCTTTCCCTGTGTTCCGCTTTCCTCCCACGGATTGTTTTATTCTCAACGAAAGTGTTCCCCCGACCCGTTTGTTATAATTCAACCAGAAGTAGCACGGCAGAATCCTAACAATATGATTATGGTGAATTGCAAATTTGCAAGGTCATGTAAATCCCTCTGACTACGTAACGGATGCCAGCCGGGGTGCAAAAGAACGTTAGTAAACCTCACAGCCTGGTGCCTTGCGAGAGGCGCTGGACTAAAAGCCCGAGGTGTCAACTCGTGGCCTAGCGCTGCTCAACTCTCATTTAGTGGGGATCGTGGACACGGGTTCAAGCCCTGGAGAGTGCAGGGCGGGCTTGCACGGAGGACTTTGTTGCACATGGAAAAGCCTTATTTTGAAATCAACATTGATGATATGAGCGCAATACTTTGCAATGGAAGCTGGAGGAAGGTAAGGATGGACTTGAGCAACACATTGTTGACCCCAGAAATATAAATCCTTTCTCTTAAAATGGTTAGACTTCTACCAGTATTTCTTATGTTGAGGGCTTAGTCCAGGGGTCTCAAACTTGCGAGATGATATTTTGTGGCCCCCACCTTTATTTGAAAAAGTAATGTTGGAGCGTACTTCGAGTTTTATGTGAATTGCACTTTTTACAGTGTTGTGTGCGGAGCTGACGAACCAACCAATCACGGTGGGGCACATGGCTCTCAGGGGCGTGACTATGACCACGCTTGATGCACGCAGAGAAACATTTTTCGATGAGTGAACAACTGATCATTATTATTAGTTTTGCACGCAGCTTCTTTACACCGGTGTCCTTGTTTATCTTATTCGGGTTAAAAAATAAAAATAGAAGGTTTTAATTGTGCATGTGCGCCGAGGCTGCGGTCCAGCTTCAGCCAGATTCTGCCTCCTGTTGTGGCTCGAATGTTTTAACACCCGATCGGGGGAAATGTGCAATCTTGAGAGGAGTTTAAATAATGTTTGGTGTTCTGCGAGGCCACAAATGCATCCTGGCTGAGTTGGCACTGGTGATAAGAAGAGCATAAGAAAGGTCTGGCTACCTTTCTCGTGACATAACAGAAATGTGTTTTCCCACTACAGGAAGACAAGAATGAATATATCCCCCCCAAAAAGAAACATTTGATGTGTTTTTTAAATTCTGCATTGATATCATGAATTTCTGTGTAGCAGGGATCAATACATGGAACATTTGCCTTGACATGTATGGGTAAAGTCTTACACATGTTTGTTTACTTATGCCACAAAAGTTAGTCAAGTTGAACGTATATAAAGTTTGTAAATCCTGCAGGTCAGAATCTTTATCGTGCATTTCACGTCCACCATGTCTAACAATCCGCAACGTTATGATCCTGATCGTGTCCGGTGCAGGTCTCCTCCATCTAGTGTGCGTTGCTCTACTATCCGTTTGCATGTTCTTGCAAGTTCTCGCATAGTCCCTCGCCGTCATTCCCATCTTTCCTCCTCCACTCTCGGTACATTTCACAATTTTTTGTTACTTTTTTCTTTTTTAAGTGGGGGAAAAATTGTATAAGATGAAAGTAATCACCTATTGGAACATATTTGCCATGCTGCTGTCATGAAGTGCTGATTTAGACAATTTTGACGGACAGGTGGACTGCAAGATAGGCTAGGAAGACGAGTGATGCGTTCACAGCAGAGTGAAGAAGGCGATGTATTCACAGCGATAACAACACTCGGTGGCATTGTGTTGGGATATGTTTTACTGGCAGGGATAGCCACTGACACCTGACATCACAGAGCTGAAGACAAATGACAGCGATTGTCGTTTGGCCGTCAATTTGGCACGAAAACCCATTTTATGAGTCTGAACGAGCTTCTTCTCGAGTGTCCTGGAGTCTTCAACACATCAAGAAAAATAGATGGCAAATATTTTAGATACAGAAAATAAACAACAAGCAGCAGAAAGCATTGACGTGAACCATGACTTTCTGGAGGGAACTTCTCGTGTAAACGTCACTTAACGGTACAGGAAAATGTGACAAAAGCCGTATTAGAAGATGTATAAATGTAAATATTTCAACATCCGAGCAGACATCTAACACAGGAAGTATGGCTTTTCAATGTTATTATTGGTGTTTTTGTCCAACATGTGTTTCAATTTCCCCATCCGGTGTCATGTTTCACACACGATATCTGAGGAGGATCTCAGGAACAAGGACAGAGAGGAAAGAAAAGCCAAAGAGATCAAATGAGAGCAAAGGGCGGACAGGGCGACGGTTCGCCTTGTTCTTTCAATAATAAAAGCCTCGCAAATCCAAGTGGCCTGGCCACTGAATTCCTATTTCCCTGCGTGCCAAACAAAGAGGGTGTTCGCTTCAGCCCACACAGGGCAGATTTCATAATTACTCTCACTTTGAACGCAATTTCCAGGCAGGGGAAATGATTGACAGATTGTATCCATAGTGCCAAGGGGACAGCCCTCCCACCGACTAAGGCCAAAATTAGAGAGCAGCAGGAGCTAAATGACACATTTTCAAAGACCTCTAGCACGAGGCCAGGAAGGGACGCATGATGAATGAGAAAAGGATGAGAACGGAGAGGCAGAGGGCGAGTCGCAGCGGAGCATGGAGATGATTGGAGGAAATACATCTGTAGTCACACACACACACACACACACACACACAAATATGCATATTCACACACACTGAGAAAATGGCTCTGCAAGAAGAGAGTGCAAAAGGAGAGCTTCTTAAATGCCAGCCCGGCGGTTAGGATGCTATTTAGCCCTCTCTCTCTCTCACACACACACACACACACACACCAACAGAGTCATCTCTATGCTCTCAAAGCACTCCGGCTGCTATGAGGGCAACAAGCAACCAGCAGAGTGGCACAGGTTTCCTGATCTCAAGGTATGCGCGGCATAAGAGCCCGGGAAGTGGGCACGCTGATGAGCCATGGCGGCATCTAAAGGCGTAACAGCTGACACGCATCGGCTTCTGTGGTTCGCAACTGGAAAAGAAAATGCTCTTATGGCCCATATTTGGGCCAGAGGGAACCTCATAATGAAACCACTGACTGCTGATACTGACCCTGACCAAAAAAGAAAGACCCGCGAATACCAGCATATGATTAGTTTGTTTTATTTTGACATGTACGATGCGACATACTGAGAATGTATTTAGTGATGTGATACTCCCCACTTTGCCACACGATGGTCAAGTGGTTAGCATGTTGGCCACACAATTAGGAGACCTGGGTTCGATTCTCCGCTTGGCATCTCAGTGTAGCGGAGAGGTACTCTGGTCCCCCCCCCCAAAAAAAAAACATGCATGTTAGGTTAATTGGCGACTCTAAACTGTCCATAGGTATAAATGTAAGTGTGAATGGTTGATTCTCTGCCCTGCGATTGACTGGAGACCATCCCAGGTTGTACCCCTGGAACCCAGAGAACAAGCGGTATGGATTTATTGTAACTGTCATGGTTGCTTTACCCCATGAGCAATGGGGGGTTTAGTATCGTTGCTCAAGGGGTACTTCGACATGATCGCACAAGTGAGCAGAGGATCAAACCCGCAACCTTCAGGTTGGGAGCCGACCACTCCCGCCACCTAAGCCTGACCCACGAGTAGATGGTCTGCTTTTTCATCCATTCATTCTTTTTCTACGCCGCTTATCCTCATTAGGGTCGTGGGGATGCTGGAGCCTATCCCTGCTCACTTTTGGCGGGAGGCGGGTACACCCTGGACTGGTCGGCAGCCAATGGCAGGGCACATATAAACAAAAACATACAACCACATTCGCACTCTAATGGACAATTTAGAGTCGCCATATAACATGCATGTTTTTGGAATGTGGGAGGAAACCGGAGTACCCCGAGAAAACCCACGGAGGAACCCAGAACCTCTTGTCTGTGGGGCCAACATGCTAGCCATTCATTCACCGAGCTGCCCGTCTGCTTTTCCATTTACTGATATCAATGCTGGTATTAAGATTTCCAATCCCTTAGTATGACTTGGTATAAAAGAGACATTCTGTAATTTTACGTGCATATTTTAATCCAGTGGTTTTCAAACTGGGGGTGGGGGGCGTGGTTGTTTGGGTTGGTAGATGTAACTTTGGGTTTCTTAACAGAGCAGAGATATTTGGGTACTGCTATAGTACTGCTGCTTTGTGCATAACAAACACAAACAATACAGTAGTCAGGAACGGTACCCTTCACCAAACCTTGACTGGGGGGCAACAATAATTTCCACCCCTGGCGGTCACCTCTGACATGTGACTATATTTAGCCGCCACTCCCCCGCTCAGGCTACTTCCCTCTGAGACGTGACATTCCACGCTCTGAGAGCTAGCTTCTGTAGCCGAGGATCACAACGCCAAGGTGCCCACTTTTGGTTGCCACCCAGCCACCAATGGGCGCCGGCTCTGGCCACCAGACACGCCGCACACGCACCTAGAAGCCGTTTGTCCTACCTAGGCGACCCTACCAGGGGCACAACTTGGCTGCTGGGATCACTGGGACAAGGCAACTCCTCAGTGGGTCTTTGGGAACGGTCGCGTCAACAATCACAATGGCGGAAGTGGGTTACGCGAACTTGGATTGACCTTATTTTGAATGAAAAAAACAGATTTTACTCACCTTGTCCTTGCAGCAACACATCATCCGTAGGGTAAGACTGGTTTCGTTGGCTTGGAGTCCGACCATCCGGAAAGGACTAACGATGCTAACCAAGGTTCCAGTATATTTTGCTCTGTTTTCTGCATCTAAAACCATAATGTTACTCCATACAAGTCTTTTGTGCTGGTCTTTTTAGGTTTCTCAGATACACTTTATTTCTAATGGTTGTCATTCGTCTTAGTTTTTGTTTGACCTTTTGCGACGGACGAAAACCGAGCATCTAGTGTACGTTTAAACGTTTTGACTTATTTCAGCTTCGATGACATGCTGTTGTGCCCCCCTCTTAGTCTTGATCATCTCCTTTTGTGAGCTTCATGTGCTTACGCGCGCTGCCATTAGTCCAGCATACTTGGGTGTAGACATGGATGCCCGGTGTGTCCTGATGCCACCTGCTGCACCAAACGACTTACGGCTGTCTAACGGTTCGTTTGCTGCCAGGGCTGGTGCACTGCAGGTTTACCTCGGTCTGGCTAAAGTGTCGGCAGCTTGCCTTCGAGAGCCCTCGACCGGAGCAGAGCCTTCCGAACAGGCTCTCCACCTGGAGGCAGAGAGGGTTGGAGAGGAAAAAGGGCAGCACACATTCACACATGCGTTCATGACGGGGACATCTGCAGACAGGCGGGCCACACACACACACACGTGTAACACCTAAGCCCTCACACAGCCTACTTCACATGTAGAACAGCATTCCCAGCTGAGTGCTTTTCTCTCCGAGGTGGAAATTTCAGCAGAGAGAGAGACTCAAGCTGGAGCACACGGGGCACCATGCGGGCTCACCACGGGTGGGGGGTTGAATGGCAACAATTGCCCCACCTCTGAATCCTGCACGATCCAAGTCATCCAGTTCAGTTTCTCATTCACAGTCTGTGTGCACATCCAGTGGGAGGGAGACTGTAGAGCAGGCGTGGGGAAGCTTCTGGCCTAAGAGAGCCACAAATATTTTCTAATGTATTTCCGTGAGATGCAGGATGTAGTTTTAAGAATTGGGGGGATGAAAGTAACTGAGGAGGTTTTTATATTTTTAACACTGTCATTCCTGTCATGTTTTACCTTAAAATGTCCATCCATCCATGCCGCTGATCCTCATTAGGGTGGCGGGGATGCTGGAGCCTATCCCAGCTGACTTTGGGCGGGGTACACCCTGGACTGGTCGGCAGTCAATCACAGGGGAGACAAACATTCACACTCTAATGGACAATTTAGAGCGGCCAATGAAGCTAACATGCATGTTTTTGGAATGTGGGAGGAAAGCGGAGTCCCCGGAGAAAACCCACACACGCACGGGGAGAACATGCAAACTCCACACAGAGATGCCCAACGGAGATTTGAACCTCCTGACTGAGGCCAGTGTGCTACCCACTCATGCACCGTGCGGCCAAATAAAAATGAACTTATTATATGATTATGAATTATAAGTAAAATGACATTTGATGAGTAGAATGATTTATGAGTTTATCCTCAAAAAATGGTGACTTTTTTCCTCTTCATGTTTTGACTATCCACTCAATTTCTGCTTTTTTAAAAAATTTTCCAAATGTTTTCAACTTTTCTTGTAGTTATGTTGCTAGTTATGTTGTAGTTATGTTGTTAGTTATTCCCGACCAGTCCAGGGTGTGGGATAAGCTCCAGCATACCCACGAGACCCTAATGAGCCTAGGCGGTGCAGAGGATGGATGAATGGATGGATGACGTTGTTCCTGTACTATTTTGACTTTATTCTCCTAATTGTCCATCATGCCATACATCTCTGCAACTCCTCACTCAGGCAGGCGAGGACAAAGAGTACAGAGAACAGTGGAGAAGGGAGGGCAGCCATTTAATTCATCCTATGGTTGAGTTACCTCACTCTCATATAGAGTGCAATAAGATTATATATATATATATATATATATATATTTAAGTATATTCTATACAAGCCAAATCCAGTTTATGTAATACATTATACTTATACTGCTTATGATTTTTTTATATAGTAGCTAAGTGTTCACTCTTTATACTTTATCTGTGTACTGCTTTTCTTATGTGCTGCTGGGAATTTAATTCATCCCAAAGAGATCAAAGAAGTTAAGTCTAAGTCTAATAACCTTTTCCACAACCTAATTTTCCAAAATTGCGCATTTTTGGTTAGATTACAACTTTTTTCTCCCAATGTTTAGACTTTACTGGCCATTTTTCAATTTTTGCTCTTTCCTTAAGGTTTTTTGTTCAAATGTATCAATCACTCAGACCGCGCTTCCAACACCCCTGTTGCATATGCGCACATCAGAAGAGCCGCGTGTGGCCCGCGAGCCACAGCTTCCCCACCCCTGCTGTGTAGGAATCTTGTTCCTTCTTCTCTGGCAGATTTTGCACGGACAGTGATACGAGTCGTGCTGTAGATTGCACGAGATGCTGCTATGAATGAATCATGGCGAATCTGCGGGGCGTGAATAATAGATGGGGGAAGAGGTTAAAAAAGAAAACAAAGGAGTGCTGTTATTATTTGTTAATAAGACACGGTGGAGCACCGCTAACCAGAGCTCATTACCAGCACACACGCCGGCATGCAGGTGTTTCTTTCTGCTACGTGACGGTTTCTACCTGGGAATGCAAGGTGTAATTGCATCCCGCACTTGGAGCAATGATGGACGGGTTAATGCTGCCGCCCGAGGGTGCCCGGGTGTAACGCTAATCACAGCGGCACGCATGTGTCATGTGTTTGCTACACGTGACGGCCTCTCGGAACGCCGCTGTTCATCAACTGATAGGGAATCATGAAGTAACACCAGAACCGCATAGTTCTGAGGCGGGGCTGTCCATTTTTGCATTTTTCCAACCAACCCGTGTAGATATGTCGAGATGTTTTTTGAAGCCTGCACATACGCTTGGTTTTGCTGCTTGTTCCTATGACCTTTTCCTGCCCACGTTGCACCTTTTTCGCTGCTTTCCTTGTTAGTTTTACAAACGCTTCAGCTTTCCTTTTGGACTGTCATGACTTTTTATCTCATAATTTGGCATTCTTTTTGGAATATTCTAACCTTTTCCCAACCGTTTTCCATGTTCTCACATTTTTTCCTTTAAAATTTCAACAAAATGCATTTTTTTCTATTAATATTATGATGGTACGGTCCTAATATGTCATCTTTATTCTTGAAAAATGGCTTGTGTCATGAAAAAATAACAGAATGTTTCATTTCTGGTGTTTTTTTTATTTTCTTGTTAAATTGTTTGAGGCGAGGGCCAATAAAAAAGCAGTTGTGGGCCGTAACTTCCTAACACCCCTACTTCTTTTTGCCCATATTATTATCATGACTTCCGTAGACTGTATCTAGGAGTAAAACATGTTTTAATTGCTTACTGCCACCTTGTCACGCCTTTCCATGGTGGAACATCCTCTGTGGTGCTTCCACTCGCAGATCCCAGTCTAAGATAATTGGGACAGTGGATTATTATTACTTATTACGATAATCCTCCCTTTGTTTGAGGCACAGTATCCAAACAACAGTCCTCGAAATGTGGCAAACATAATTCCGAATGATCTGACACGGCGAATGGCGTCTTTGTGAACAGTTTTACTCCATCAACAAGTGGACATAGTATAAAAAAAATATACATAAGTACAGAAAATCAACCATGAAACCAACGCACAGTCATCCCTTGTTTGTCGTGGTGATTTGGCTCCAGACCTGAGCGTGATAGATGAATTTCCGTGAAGTAAGATTCCTTATTTGGATATTAAATATCTTCAAAGTCTGGCGATTACATTACGGCAACATTACTGACACCTAGTGACCAGTGTGGAGTACGACGTGTCATTCGCGGCATCTTTGAATGCGTCTTCTAAATTCCTTATTTGTATTTTAGTTCATTTAGTCGTTTGTATGCTTAAAAAGTCCTAATTCAGAAAAAACATGTCGTATTTGCCTCAATATGCATTTTGTTTGACTAATAATCGTATGCAAAAACGATTAATCGACTAATAATCATATGCAACAATTAAAACAGTCTGATTTAACTATTTTGGGAAAACAGTGACATAGTGAGGCTGCAAAATGTCAACAACAAAGCGGCGAGGGACGACCGTATCCCACGTGCAGTTCCAGTGTCACGTTAGTTTAATTGGCCACTCTAAATTGTCCGTTAGAGTGTGACTGCTTGTTTGCCTGCCCTGCCATTGGCTGGCGACCAGTCCAGTCCAGACCAGTCCGCCTCTCGCCCCAGGTCAGCTGGGATAGGCTCCAGCATCCTCGCGACCCTAATGAGGATAAGCGGCATAGAAAATGGAAGGTTCTACACAGGCGCTCTCTCTGCAAGCGCAGCTCTAACGTCATTTTGATTTGATAGCACGTGAGAACGCGTAGGCTGGTGCCGGATGAGAGTATCCGGACACCGTGAGGGGCCGTCACTACTTTCGGTGTGCATCGACGTGAAGCGGGCATCGATGGAGTTGATGAAGTCTTGACGATTAAAGCGCTAGACGGACCAGACAACGGTACCATTACTACCACACCAGTGAACCGTGATTTTCGCCAGTTGGCCGTCCGCTTTGGGCAGCTGCAGTGACGGGAAAGGGCTCATTAAGACACAGGCCGGCACAGCGAGAACATGCATTTACCAGCACTTTCCCTTCCAAGCAACCAATGACCAAGAGCTTTTGTTCTGCATGCAGAACCTTTTGGATCAGGAGACGGTGTTCCGCCTGCTTATGCATGCAGCGCGTTGCGTGTGTGCATGCGTCCAGGTGCTTTATGGTCGCCACAACTGCAGCTGAGGCTGTGGGCTGAGTAATTGCCTGTCTTGATAGGGACAGCGCAGAAGCAAGCTAAAAGTCAAGTGTTCTCCTCCTGCTGTATACCTCATTTGGATTCCACATAGCTGGCTAGCCAGCTAGTGGCAGCCTTGGGCTTGTATTATTCATGGCTTGACAGATAGCTCTCACTAAAAGCATTGGAAGTGGGCCAGGTGGTGACGGCGCGAGGGGCGGGGGGGCTCGGGTACACCTCGCTTCCCGGCTCGGATAAGGAGGACAGCATAGGAGCCGTGAAAGGATTATTTGGGAATAAGGGAAGGCCACGTGAACATTTTTACAGAAACAAGTACGGTCAACGTTTAAGTTAGGGAGGAGGAAGAAGACGAAGGTCCATCTACAGAATCTCTTGCAATATCAATGGACCCGCTCATCCCCCTATGGGCCTTCTACGTCGACCATCTCATCGAGTAAAAGCACCTGCTGTAGTGACCGGCCGGAAGGAAAACCCACCGGGTCTCGGCCCTCCACGGCACCAGTTTGACCCCCCGGTAAACCATGGAAACCTGGTGTTTCCCAGTAACGAGTAATCGAATTAATTACTACTATAACGTCAAAACGCCGGAGACGTTACCGACAAAGAATGTGGCGCTTTCTTTACTTTTTTTTGGAAGGTTTGCACTAAAGCTAAAATATAAGTATAAGCATATGTTTGTATGTATTGCATTTATTGCCCTGGTGTTGGTATATTATTATATATTTGTATTTATAAGCATGTACATACTGTACAGTACTACCCAGAAAATGAGAGTATCCTGAAAAGCTTGTTGTATTTCTGCAATTCAACTTAAAAGGTGAATTTGACATGTTATAAAATGGGATAAAATGCAAGTCAATATATTTGATCAGGTCTCGCAGCTTAAAAAATCTAATTTTCTGAGTTTGTGGGGTTTCTAAGATGAAAACCTTCATCAGCAAACAAGGAACTGCTCGAGATGTGTTGTGATTTGCATGCAATGGCTCAATAAAAATGTGTTGCTTTCATCTTTTATTTTAAATTGGCAAAATAAAACAACTTTTACTTGATGTTCCAATTATTTTGTGTAGTGCTGTATACATGCATACATATGCATGTAAAAAAAGGGCAACATAGGAGGAAAATGCATAAAAGATATACAATAATGCAATTTTGTAATGTGGGCAAAATGGTGATGAAACAGGACGACTGTGCAGCCTTGGATTGGCATCTACACAACTGCACATAGCAACAGCGTGTTACAGCAACTTCCCTGCTCTTGTATCAGCCCCGACTAGCAGCGGGCAAACGCCACTGCCCCCAGTAGCCCAGCCCCTGAATCACAACTCAGAACCATTCTGTGTTCGCTCCGGTATCATCCAAGACAGAAGAATCCAAATAAAAATGTCAACCAAAAGGAATCTTGATTGTTCGCCACTTCTCCTTATATTGCTGCTGAAAGTCAAAGGTCATCGTGCAGCAATGGTGAGTTTTGGTTTCAGTTTCAGCTATGTCAGCGTGTCGAGACAAATAATCACAGCTGCTTGCATTGCACTTCCTTTGTGCTTGATGGATACGTTTGCGTGAAACTGTATGTGCGCTGGTGTGAAAATGTGCATGTTTGTCACTCGTACATTTTCCAGATCGGTAAACATTTTTAAATGTAAGTCGGAGACAACGCAACTGAACACAGAGTGCAGTTTTTAAATGAAAAAAACTGCGGAAAAAAAGACTGCGGCGCCCTTCCCCGAAAACACACGAGCTGGTCTCAATTTTGCTCAAAAACGATTTGATGATCTGACAAGACAAAAGACTTTTTGGAAGGTGTGTGTCCCGTTACATCTGGCGTAAAAGTCAAATATGGTGGTGGTAGTGTGATGCTCTGGGACTGTTTTGCTGCTTCAGGACCTGGAAGACTTGCTGTGAATACTTCAGTTTACCCAAAAAACCTTGAAGGCGAATGCCTGGGCATCCCTTTGGGACCTCAGGTGGGTTCTGCAGCGGGACATTGATCCAAAATAGTGCTTCAACGATTACTCGGTGAATCGATTATTAATCCAATTAATTGGATTATTAATCCGAATAATCGACGACTATTTTGGTCATCGATTAATCGTTTCATTTAAAAATGTACTATGAATATTCTGGTTTTAGCCAGCTCTAAGGTAACTATTTTTAAAATTTCCTTAGTGATCCTTGACAGCAGACATATTATCTTTTGTGTTTCGGGCAAAACAAGATACTTCACACACGTCACCTTTCACTCAACATTTTTGCCTCTCTTTGATATCTTGCAAAGCAAACCACTGCAGGGATGTGTGCGTAGAGCGTGGGTAAAAAAAAAGAAAGTAAATCCCATACATGTGCTTAGGAACATTTCTGCACTCTCTCCTTTGCACACAAACCTACTGGTAGAAGAGGGGAACTGCAGTAGAGTTGTCAACGATGGTTTATGCTTTGCTTCATTACTCCAATTTCCTCTTTGCTATGATTTTTGGAGGGAAAACGTCGACTCACGCCTTCTTAAAGGGATTACTGCAAATAAGGGAAAATGAATAATGTCTTTTTAAAAGTCCGATTAATCGGAAAAAAAAATCGACCGATTCATTGATTATGAAAATAATCGTTAGTTGCAGCCGTAATCCAAAACACACCTCTTTTCTGAGGAAACTGAAGACTTTGGAGTGTCCTCCAGTCCTGACCTTTTGAGACTCATTGCAAGACCGAAACAAACGCTTGATTGCAATTGTTGCTGCTAATGTTGGCTCAGTCAGGTACGGGGGGCAATCACTTTTTCACACAGGGCCGTGTAGGCTTGGATTTTTTTTGTTTACAATTGACATTTTTTACATTTAACAACTGCTGTTTGTGTGTGTTGTGTTGTCACTGACTAATATTTAAATGTGTTGGATGATCTGACACGTTCAAGTGTGACAAACATGCAAACAGGAAACGAAACCAGCAGAAGGCCATACACCCTCTATATGTATGTGTGGCCTACCAAAAGGGAGAGCAGCCAGAGAGGCAGAGCGAATGAGTGAAGCCGGTCCAAACAGAGGATGGAAAAAGGGGAAGAAGCAGCCATCCACCCCCACCAAGCTCCCCTCCGCTTCCATGTGCAGAACCAGATAAGGTCGCATTAATCAAAATGTGCCACTTGCTCTGCCAAAAACACACCGTCTATGCCATCAACCCCCCTCTGTGTGGTATCTGTCACCCGAATGCACATTTCCATATTTAATGGGGAAGCTTTAGACAACCAAAAAGAGGCAGAGTGTTGGCTGCATGAGTCACGTCTGTCATGAACGTGGGGTTCATCCGTCTTAGTTGCAATACTTTTGTTACTTTGTCAACAACATGGCGGAGACGGGCAGGGATGGCGTCTTTGATTAGTACGATAATAGCAGAATCGTCGTGGAAACGTCACATGTTCTGTTACATACGGTGAGTTTTTTTTTGTCATGCCGAATAAGCCCCTGAAGCATTGAACCAAAAACACTTCCAGAAGAAGGCACCTACATTTACAGTGGCTCCCCCTCTGCACGCTTTCATCTCCGATGCCATTTGTTTGTTTTGGCCTTTGTCATTGGCCTCCTCTGCATATAATGACAAGCCCACCTTCCCGACGCTTCCCGGCGTCAGAAAAACAGGTGGTGTTTGTGCTTTTTTTCCCCTCCGTCCTCTTCTGTTTTTTTTCCGCGCACCTCCCGGAGGAGAGACATCAGAGGGAATAACAGATCATGTGCTGTGAGTGTGGAGCGTGCCAGGGGGATGCGGGCACGAGGGGGACTGGGGGGGGTACTGGGGGGGTGGGCAGATGCTCAGGGCTTGCTCCGGGCTTTTCAGATCCCAACTTTCGACCCCTGGACCTCCTAAAACCCCCGGCCAGACCTGTCCTCAGAGCAGCTGCCAACTAAATTACATCAATGTCAAAGTGCCTCCCTGCGCTACTGGGGCGAGGGAGCCTGGTAAACAGCTCACACAGGAGATGATGGAGCAATACTGAGATGACAAACGCGTTGCCAGAAATGCAATTCAGCAGAAGGGCAAACATTTTTCCCGTTTTTGTGTTTGTATTATTAAAAGAATGCTCATGTCCATCCCCTCTAGTCCTGTGCCGGTCTGCCGCGTTCAGGCTCGAGCATCACCAATAACTGAAATTATACGACACGTTTCGAACCTGCTGAGTAAAAAACCTGAAGCGGGAGCCAACATTTAAGGATCTAGTTTTGTAGACCAGCCAATGAGAGTGTTTTAGGCGCATTTTGCAATTTCGTGCCACGCTCTGCTTGGCGTAAGTACAACTCCGTCAAAGACTGGCTAAGAAGGAGGAGGGAAGGCGTGTTTGGTTTTAACACAGCCGGGTCAAATGTTCACCGATCCAACGAGCTCCTCTCCCCACCTTTAAACGCGCCGCTGGCGAAGCGCATTGCAAGTTTGGTTGAATATGGATGAAGACAGCGGAAGACGGGCCAACTTCTCCCAGACAGAAAGGGATGTTTTTGTACTTGCCAAACAGTAAGACTGTGGTTTTTAAACGAAGGGGTCGCGCCCCCTAGGGGAGCCGGGATCATGACAGGCGGGGGTATTTTCCGAACTACAAGCTGCTATTTTTTCTCTCCCTCAGAACCCAGCGGCTTCAATAACGAAGCGCCTTGTTTGTGGATTTTTTCCAACAAGTGTTCCAACAACACTCTTAAGTTTCCGTGTATCCGCGCGTGCTCGGAGTCTGTTGTTCAACGCACCCCCGGCCTCTCCCGCCTTCCTCACCGGGCACCGACCCGGGCGTGGTTTCTTTTTCACCCGGGCAGCCGTGGCGGCGTTCCCGAAATGATTTCTAAAGGCTAAGATGTGTTAGTGCTGTCTTACCCTGTTTGGCCAAGAGGGGGTGGCGGGAAAGTAATTTCATCTCCCAAAGGGGGGCGTGGCAAAAAAAAGTTTGGGAGCCACTGCAGTAAGGCAACATTGTTTTCCAAAAACCCAATTTATTTTGAACAACTCCTGAAACGTTCACAGATGATATTACAATAAAGTTATTGTAGAGTCTGCTTAAACAGCTCGGCCATCTTTGAGAATGAATGGAATTTTATTTTGGAGTGAAACCCGATGTACAGTATAAAGACAAAGTTCATATGGAGCAATCTGATTCAAACATAACTTCAATTTGACACCACTGTTCATTTGCACGACCAAGTGCAATTATTTAGCACAAGACAGTACATAATTTGTCATAATTGAATGTTGAATGTATTCATGCTCCTTCCTGTGGGGTCGCCCAAAGACCCCCGCCCCCCAAATGGCCAGTGGGCTAGCAGCAAACTAGCCGGCTTCTCCGCGGTGTGTGAGTTGAGGTGATTGATTGAAGTCATTACACTGGTGGAGAGACTCCTTACCTGGCTAATCCGGTCGTGAAGCTGCAGGATGACAGATAGCCGAATTAGACCATGCAAGCCGGATGCCCGATGAGCTTTACTCGTGCTCAATAACCCCGGCAGCCAAATCGTGCAAAATGATTACTGAGTACCGGATACATTTTCTTTTTTCAAAATCCTCCCGCGTTCTAGTCTGCTCGATCATTTCATGGCTTCATTTTACGAGACTTGGTTATGACTCACATGCTGGTTGAAGGTTTAGGATTGAAAATTAGATGCTGGATAGAAAAACCAAAATGGTCAATACTCTTGTTCTTCTGTGAAAATGGTTAATATGCAGTAAACCCAGTTAATTGTGTGTGTGTGTGTGTGTGTGTGTGTGTGTGTGTGTGTGTTGCAGCAAACATGCAAAAGGAAATGAGTTGGGGGGGGACATGAAGTGAAGTTGGGCGTTCAGAGTTGCGTTAGCGGCGCGTGTGTTACGCCACAACAGTGACACGTGTTAAGGATTATTCTGCCAATCGCGTCTTATCCCGCCAATCAAGTCATGGTGCTTGTGTGTCTCACCAAACATCAGAGTTACATTCTGGGGTAGGAGGGTTGCTGATCCGATCCCCCGTCCTCCTGTGGTCATGTAAAAATGTCCTTAAGCAAGGCACCGAACCCCCAGTGCTTTAAGTGCCTTAATAGTGGAAAAGTGATATACAAGTGAGGGACCATTTCATGTCAGCTCATGACCACTGTAGAATATAACTTTCATGCTAACAATACTCATTTTAGGCAGTACATGAAAATAACAATATCTAAAATTTGCTTCGATATGTCCTGCCATTTATCTTTATGTTAATAAATATACTCAAAATTGGCATATTGCAGACGGTGGTGATTAATCACGATTAATTCATTGGAAAACTGCGATTAATCTGATCACGTTATTTTTTTCATTTGTCAGCCTTAAAAAAATTAATTCCTTTATAAAAAATAAGAAAATGTAAACCAATACATCGTTTTCAGTGGCTTTTTATCATCAGCGACTCACCGCCCTATAAGCCTCCACTGCAAAACACCAACATGGAGGATGTGCAGCAATTATCAGAGGGAAATGATCAACGGGACATTTCCCAGGAATCCAGCCTGTGCCAGTTGCATGAACGTCTGCCGCACCAACCGCCCTTTTTTCTCTTAAGCGCTGCAATTTAATTTGAGCAAATGTTACTGAGAAAACCTCCATAGTTGTAATCCTTTTCAAATGGCGTGATGGTCCAACGGCATGCATAACCCGGATATACTGGACTGAATGTAGCTATGAATACCGTATGTAACCTGGCATGTGTTACTCACATGCACGTGAGTAAGTGTTACTCACGTGCATGTGCATAGCTTTTTGTGTCACATGTTCAGATGTCAACAAGGCAGCCTTTTAATCAACTGTCCCTTTCTTGAAAACAAATGACACAATTTTATCCTCAGCTATGCACGCTGCTGCTGCAATAAAAGATTCCGCTGCTTCAACAGGCCGTCTTCAACGGCCTCTGCTTCGTCCCGACACGAAGCCTCGCCAGCCGCTATATTGTTGTGCCACTAAACTTCAGCTCCTTGTTGGGAACAGTATCAGCAAGGTGCACAAACAGGCTGTGAGGAGGCGTTTGCCACCAAGTGTGAGGTAAGAAAAAAAAAAGATTGAAGGAAGAGCCTGAGCTTTCAGGGTTGTGCAAAGAAAAGGAAGGAAAAGTAGGAAGACGTCTGCGTTGATCGCATGAGTTGCCCGACTCCGGGTTTTGCTCAGGCTGTACTGTACTGGCTCAAACTGGGCTGGCTTCATGGTGTAAGGACACTGGCAGCGGCAATAGCGGGGTCTTTTCCTAAAGCTGAGACAGGGATCGTTAGCTGCAGCCTACAAATGCTGGAGATGCGCTACCGAATGGGCACCATCAGGCTTCTCCAACCACCGAGCTGAACAGCCTGCTGCTGGCTACCGATTCCTCTCAGCCACGTTTACGTCTCACGCACCGTGTTGACATAACAAAAAAATGAGTTGTGTGTTGTCTTTCCAAACATGAGGAGAGCATAATTAAACAATGCGTTTATTGTAAAGACCCAGGTGGACATGTAAATTCCCCCCAGAAGTGCCCGTAAGCGTCTTTTAAGTTGCATTGATGAGGGATTATTCAGACGCTAGCGTCGTAATATTTCACGAGTTTTAGGAGAAGCTGACAGCCGCGCCGTTGTGTGTTGAAGAATGAGCCCCGGCAGCCGAGATGTGAGCTGCAGCCTGAGCCGCCAGAAAACGCCCCAAATTGCAGGCGTCTGCCACGCGCTGAGCCTCCTGCACCGAGACTCTGTCTTTTGTTCTCCCCTGCTCGCGGGAGAAACCTGACAGCTCTGAAATGATCCTCTGTGCGCGCGCACGCACACACACACACACACACACAAAGTCGTGTTTCAAACACTTCAGAAGACATCCCATTGATTTTCATTATTTGTATGGTGCTTATCCAAATGTAGCAATAAAAATGACCAGCAGTATTCGTGACGCTCCACAGCTTATCCAGTAGCGGAGTAACTTTATGTCGGGTGTATTGTTTTCATTGCTGGTTTTAGATTCTCCGTTTGGCAGTACTGACGATTGGTGAGGCACGGACTACAAAAGCACACGCAAGGCCAATATTGGCCACGCACTGGCCCACTCTGCACCAAATCAATAACTATTATAATAGTTAGACTGTAATAGGGAAAACTGAAAATATAGCCAATGAAATCTAGACCTTTATGTAGCAAAATGTTGCTACATACCTTTCAGACATGCAAACATGGACCCAAAGCTGAAGACAAGCCTACACTTCAATGTTGACCTTCATTGAAACAATTGGGTGTTTTTGAAATCGTTTAGACGCTGCGATCGATTGCACAATTTGACAGCAAAAAAATTAAATTAATTTTTTTTAAAATTTTTTTTTTTTTTTTTTTTTCGCTGATGTCTTCTTCTATTTAATTAGATTGCATTTGGTCCAACCTCTGCCCGTAAATCAAGTCCATGCGCCTGTCCTTTAGTTTTGAGGTGCAATCCTCCATTTTGTTGGGAAAGAAATGGAAACGCTCTGCAGGTTGTTTCTGTTGCAGTTTCCACCGGGGCTGCTATTTTTGGTTTGGTTCTCCTACGACGCATTACTTCTATCCCATCCTTGCATGGAGATCAGTTACGAGACGTCTGGAGCTCCTTGAAGCTCAAATCAACACCGCCTCATGCTGCGGCGGCACGGTACATGCCAGACTCCGCTGTGCACTTTTAATGGCGTCTCTGGTCGACCAGAAAGACTAAATGTCACACACGTTCATGAAATATATTGTACAGTCTGTTAAACGTCAGTATGTGCAGTACATTTGTGATAAAACATATATCGTTGGCGATGCAATGAGGAAAACACCAGTGTCTCCTGTGTGACGCCACGGACCAATCACAGCCTGCCTAAAAGGATGTGGGCGTGGTCACTTGGAGCACCTTGAGAGCATAGTGACTCCTGTAGCGGTGCTTCCTGTGCATTCGAAGAGGAAATGTAAAAATTCAGCTGATGAAATCATTGAAATTATTGGGTTGAAAAAAAAACCATTGAACTAAAATGGAACAATTTAATGTAATCATAAGGTTTTTTTTTACTATTCAGTCTTCACATGCAGTGGAAAGGAAAGACCACCAGGGGGCAGTGATGAGGCTCTGCCTCACTTGCCTACCTTGACCGCACCTCCATGCCTTTTGTTTGTTTTTTTTGGATGATGAGTAAACTCCCCAAACAATGCTCATGAAAAATGTGTGGCGGCATGGCAGAAACACATCAAATTTTGCTGCATAAAGGTCTACATACATTAGACATATTTTCAGTTTTCTCTATTACAGTTTAACTATTATAATAGTTATTGATTTGGTGCAGAGTGGGCCAGTGCGTGGCCAATATTGGCCTTGCCTGTCATGATTGCATTTTACTATGCTGCTATTCTAGTTGTTAGTACAATACAGTACAGTACAGTACAGTACAGTACAGTACAGTACAGTACAAAAGTGTTCAGTGCAATAAAATATGTTCTTTGCCGTCATACAGCAATCCCTCGTTAATCATGATTAATTGGTTCCAGACCCGACCGTAATAAGTGAATTTATGTGTGAATAAGACTTCTTTCTAATGAATCCAATATTTGTGTAGAGCATAGAAAACCTGTTTATACAATTTTAACATTATTAGAGTCCTCTAAACATGAAATAGCACCCCCCTAGTCACCTTTCTACTTGAATTACCCAATACGGTAAATATTGTAGACATAATAACTTATGTTATATAAAACCTGTGTACATATGTATGGCTGTAAATATGCCTCTAATCCCAGGGGAGCTGAGTACGGGGGCAGACGGGAAGTGACTTTGGGGGGTCCCGAGTTGAGTTTTAGCTTGGTGTGCGTTACGGCCGCAACAGTAGGCTGTGTCAAGGATTATCGTGCCTGCTTTGAGATAATTCCCACCTGCAACAAAAGCCTGGTGCTTGTGTATCATTACAGTAACATTACTGACACCTAGCGCATACTACATATTCACAACATCTTCCAACGAGTCAGCTGAAGGGCTTATAGTTGTGTTTTAGTTCGTTTAGACATTTTTACACCAACAATAGGCCGCATCCAACTACGGCACAGCGATGATTTATTCATTTTTTTGAAAGGTGATAGAGCGATGGCCCGACATTTAGAGCAAAGTGTATCACATGACTGGGAAAAACAATACCTGACCGTCTACGTGAGTGTAAAAATGCAGTTAGCAGTAATAAAAGCCCCGTGTGGTGTGTGTTACCACTAGACCATATTGGGATGTGTTTCCCTCTCCAAATCCATGCAGCCTTTTGTCTCTTGTACTCAACTCCCCCAATTATGCAGCAAAATGCAGACATACTCTATAGAAGACTTTCCTGTCTGACTTTCGCTCCCATTTTTCCTCGCTGGCTGACTGCGAGGATAGCCAATCCCTCATGGATTTCTGGAGGCTATCACCATGGAGACGGTGCTCTGCCACACGTGTCTATAGATCCTGCTGCAGGATAGAGGGCACCACCGGAGGTGGTGCATTCCTTGTCTTTCTTCTGTGCTCAACAAAGGGATGGACACCATTTGGGTGATGATGCACTTCAATATTTACAGGGAGGGGGAGGGGGCAGATGAGGCGATGAGAGGGGAAATATGGCGGCTGTGAAAGTTATGTGACAGGAGTGGTGGATTACAGGGAGGGAGGGAGGGGGGACGGCGGTGGGGAAGAAGAGGAGGAGGACGAGGCTGCCTCATCCCCGCCTGTGTCACGCAGACAAATAGCGTGTGATGCTAATGACTGGCTAAAGCTTTTGCCCCCGCTGAGAACAGCCGCTAATATGACTGCTAATAAAGGTGGCATGCAACGCTGTCGCATTCCAGCAGTCACTCAGCCTGTCACCCAAAATTAGCCAAATGGGAGCCCTGCGTCTCCTGCCTCGCCTCGCTCCAGCCTCGCATTAATGCGCCACAAAATGGGCTTCCCACTCCAGAAGTGTCATTTCTGCATGTAAGGGCCACTTTCTGGCAGTGCGACACAATTTGCTCCATCCCATAATGCTGAGGGTGTCCACTCCATAGAATATGAAGTGCTCATTGGGAAGCCCTTTTCTTCTTTGATTGCTACCTCTTGGACTGCATACTCTTCCTTGAGGATTTGCCAGGGGACACAATTTGTAGGAGCGCTGTAACGGGACACGATGATCCGATTTATGTTTTTGATCGTGAAAATGGTGCTGAAATCGATCCGTGAAACATTCCTATCGGCCAGCGGCGTGGTGAGGTTCACGGCTGGTGAGGCCCCCCACTCCTTTGGACGTTACCACAGTCGTCTCTCGCCACTTCAGGTCAAATTGAAGTTTTTCAAAAATATTTGTTCATTTTGGGGTGGAATATTAATAATATATTTAATTTGATATTGTGGTTTTCCAGGTTCTCCAATCACTTTGCAGTGAAGTGAAACCATGAATGTTCTCAGTCACACGCCCTAAAATGTTCCAAAAAAGTATGTGCTGCATGTATGTGTGTACATTTCCTTGACTAAATACGCGCTAGAATACCTTCATCATTTGTTCCTTATCACACGCAACTGACACAAATTCCTTCTCTTCATCCTCGTAGCCCCACAACACTTTTTTTTTTACGCAGTTGGACAAGTCTACTGACTTAGATGGGGAAGCGTAGATTGGGTTGTTCTGCGACACAAAAACTGGACGGTCTTTGTATAAATTCTGGGCTTTGCCCCACCCATCAGATGCTCAGCGTTTCTGGTGGTCGCTCAGCTTCTGCATGCGGATTGGACGACCCGTCTGAGGCGGAATGCCGTCTTGATTGACAGTAATATGAGCGGATCGGCGATCTTGAAGTATAAATCTCAAACGGAGAATTTTCCAAGTTTTTTATTTCGTGGTTCTGAACTGATCCGGAGACTTCACCCATCCCTAGCGACGAGGAACGGAGAGTAGAATTTGCATATTAAAAAAAATACATATTTTTGATGTAGGCTTGGAAAAACGAGCTTCCCTGTTGGCAGCCAGCACTAAAATCTACATCAGTATCCACAACCAGTTCACTAAAGCCTTTCCAGTCACCACCCAACAAACCATCACATTCATACACCACTGGGCGCATTGGAGGGAAGGTGGGTGAAGTGTCGTGCCCAGAAACACAACATGAGTTGATTAACCTTCTGGTCAACCTGCTCTACCTCCTGAGTTACTGCCAACCTTTTAGTCACATCTAAGCTAGTGTTTTGTCATTTTTAGCCAATTTATGCATTTTGCAGCATAAAAATGTCTAAACGAAGTAAAATGCTCACATAAGGCATTGAAAAACTCATGTAAACACATTGACTTTGTACCTGCATCACTAGTCGCTAATGTTAGTGTCAAATTTGGTGAGACACAAACACCAGACTTGATTGCAGGTAGGAATGATTGTATCGGCTGAAGTGCAAAGGTGACTATAGGGGTGTTATTTCATGTCATGTTAGAGCATGGCTCTACAATGTTAACAAACGTCCCATATTCATTCATTCATTCATTTTCTGTACCGCTTATCCTCATTAGAGTCACGGGGATGCTGGAGCCTATCCCAGCTGGCTTTGGGCGAGAGGCGGGGTACACCCTGGACTGGTCGCCAGCCAATCGCAGGGCACATATAGACAAACAAACATTCACACTCTAATGGACAATTTTAGAATCGCCAATGAAGCTAACATGCATGTTTTTGGAATGTGGGAGGAAACCGGAGTACCCGGAGAAAACCCACACACGCACGGGGAGAACATGCAAACTCCACACAGAGATGCCCAACGCAGATTTGAACCCAGGTCTTCTAGATCTCCTGACTGTGTGGCCAATGTGCTAACCACTCAGCCACCGTGCGGCCACGTCCCATTTTTACATCAATAAACCGCGATAAGCAAGGTTGCTCAAGAAGATAATCCAGTTTCTTTTTATGTCATTTTTTTCTTTTTTGTTATAAAATGTTTGGTCTTCCCTTTTATTTGCAAACAGTCGTGATCAAAATCTTAAGACCAGTGGAAAAAGTGCTAGAACATCTGCACCCACCTAAGCAGCGGGTGTGTGACGACCCAGCAACACCTGAAGCTCCAGCGTTCTACTAAATGAAAAAGGACCCCAGATCATGATGAACCCCCCTCCACTATGCCGGGTAGAAAAGATCTCAGGTGGGATGTCCTTGTCACACCAGTAAGGTTGGAAGCCATCTGGACCGTCAAGTTTCAATTTTTCTCGTCACAGAATAAAACTTTTTTCCACCTTTCAATGACCCATGTTTGATGCTCCCTGACAAACTGTAAACGGCGGCCGGTTACGTGCAGATGTTGCAGCGGGCATCCCTCATGACTGAGGACCCTCGTCTGTGTGGTACCAGTTGGGTTTTTCACCAGGACAACGCTGCAGTACACAATGCTTGCTTCTTCAGGGAGAACAACATCACTCTTTTGGAGCATCCTGCATGTTCCCCTGATTGAAATCCCATAGAGAACATTTGGGGATGGATGGCAAGGGAAGTTTCTAAAAATGGCCATCATTTCCAGACAGTTGATGCCCTTGGTGAAGCCATCTTCACCACTTGGAGCAATGTTCCCACTAGCTTCCTGGAAACACTCGCATGCCCAAACCAATTTTTGAAGTGTTTACCAGAGAACGGTGGAGCTACTCATTACCGAGTCCTACTGAGAACATTTTTTCTTCTGGTTTGGAGAGTTTTTTGTCACTTTTTCAGCGATGGTCTTAAACTTTTGATCAGCTGATAAACAGCCTGTTTCACTTGAATTGTTTTTTCAATAAATGACTGTTTGTCACACCCCCCCTTCTTGCTTTTGCATGTCGTAGTTCTACTTAAAACCTCTTTAAGATGAACATGTGCAAAAACTCAGTTCTGGCAATTTTTCAACTGCTCTTGATTTTGATCGGGTCTGTGTGAAGTTCAGGCAGTCTGCCTCTCTCCAGGAAAAGATCCTGTTACTGATACTTTGTTGGAAACGTCTGATCATCTTCTGTTTTGTTTGAAAGTCCATTTGGAGGCGGGTTTGGGCTCGGCTATGTAATCCTCCATCTTGGCAGCCGCCAGAACTATGACTAAATTGTGTTTTCGAGATGGCATTATTCTTTCCAAAAGGAATGTGTGGTCTGGTGAATGTGAACACAAACACAAACTGTTTCTGTTAATGACTTATTATGGGATGTGCTTTGTCTGGGATTTTCTACCACCTGAAATGAACCACAAAAGGGTTCATTCAAACTGAAAACAAACAAATATAATTTCTCCTGTTTTCCGTGCATACTGAAAGCCATGTTTAGTTGCATTGATTACCAACTTAAATGCCACCCGCGTTTTAATTGCCAAGTGGCATGAGCGAGCCGTGTGATGAAGAACGTTGCATTCAAGGTCGCGCAGGGAATGTGGGATGCTGGAGCTGCGGAGGCTTCCTGTGGCTTAGTCATCATGGGCTTTGGGGGCGTCCGGGCAAACACTCCTCTTCCACTTTCCTAACAAGCTGACAGCACCGGGACGAGAGGGCTCGGGTCGTCCTGCCTCTCGACAGCTGGATTTCTAATGATTTGCATAAGACGTTCCGTGGTAGCGTACACACAGCGGCATGGTGCAAGCTAGGAACGCATAGCGGGCTCGGGTTTGCCCGCATCTTCTGCTATCCAAGACTCGGTTTGTGTGCACGGAGCCGGTATTCAACACGGCCTCCCTGACTTGCTTTCCTTTAGCTGAGGTGGCAAAGCAATTCTAGCAATTCAATTGTTACTTTTTTTAAAGAGCCACTCGGTCATTAATAACAATCATTGTTTGTTTTGTTCCTAAGGCTGCTTTATTGTTACGATGTTACAACCCCCTTGTTACAATGCGGTTAGGCTTTCGCTGGTGTGGGTTCTTTTGTTTCTGTCTTTGCGTAGAGCAAAGTCTTTTTTCAATGCTAGTGATGTAGATTAGGAATTTACGCACACTTACTGGGTACCTGGACCAGAGAGGGACTGGAAAGACCCTGTTTGTGTTTACACCCTTTCACATTCTGGCCCCCCTCCCCCAGCCCGCTCACTTGTTCTCCTCCCGTCCTGGCCATGTCCTGCTGGGACCTGCCCTTGATTTATTTGGAGGGTCCTGAAACGGAAAGCCGAGGATGAGTGGCATTTTAATGTGATTTTGAGGTGTTTGCTTGAAAACACTATTGATCACAAGGCTGCACGCCCTCACTGTCCCGCAGGCTCTCATGCAATCCCTGAGGGAGCGAGCGGGCTGTCAGGCAGGGAATGAGTTTCCATGTGGCTTTGGATTAATGAAATAGGGCCCCTGGTTGCAGAGAAGAACGGGGGGTCAGACCATTAAGGATCCCTGGGCAGGGTGAGATTGAGCCTGCCAGCTGACTGGACCCCGACTGACTGATGGACATCCGAGGAAGGGTAAGAGGAGGAGAACAGATAACTCCTCAGCACGAGTGTCGGCAGGACAGTTCCCAAACATTCCACGGGGGGCTCGGGCGCTAACGCTTAGAGCAAAGAGTCGACTCGGTGAAAGCAGACTTTAGCCTGACGTCAGAGAGAGCATCCCAGCAATCGCCAGCCGGCCTCTGCAACCGGTATTGCTCCAACAGTCAGCGCCTCTCCAGCCGTGAACATGTCACTCATGTCTCATCGTTTCTGTTCTCCCTGTTGTGTGAGCGCTTGTAAAATAGCAGCCAGGGATATTTCACAGCCCGGTGAACGTGCCCAAAGCGTGTTTAGCTCCAAGCTTGGGAGGAGGCTTTATCTGATGGCCAAAACCCTCAGGGCTCGTCACGTTCCGACGCTGCGGGTTGCTTTAGTTGGAACGTGCCGGGTATGCGCACACAGCCATGCACACCACTTTAGTGAGAGTACAGACACGTTTCAAACTCGACCCGTTGATCCCGGTACCAGTTCAACGTCGATAGGTGAACGAGTTTAGGTCCGTGCGGCCAGCAGGCACCACAAATGCGCGGAGGATCGGGTCCAGCATCCGTGCTCCCGCTGCCTCGGATGCATGAAAATCAGACACGCGGGATTCAATGAATGTGACTTCCTGTTGGCGTTTTCCCTTTTCGCAGTGTTTGGCACGTCAGCCGGCCACGGCAGTGATATGACACGGCCTGAAGAACAAATTGGCCTAACCTGCAACTAACACCGCAACGGCATGTACCTGTTTATGAATCTTTCATAATTGCCAGCGACGGGAATAATCAGCATTTAACTCATTAGGAATTTTGCAAACTGCAGAACCCATCCTGAGGTGGAACAGGAGTTGAGCCAAAGGAGTCAAATACTCGTTACGGAGCCCACTGTGGTTGTTCGTGGGTCAGGCGACAAAGAGCCCCTCAGAGAAAGCCAACATTTATGTCCTGGTGATGCTCCCAGCTAATGGCGCCACTACCTTATCTCTCTTTTGCAGTGTGTATGGATGCCCGGTGGCCAAGAAGAGAAAGAGTCTAGACAGACAAACCCTGGAGACTTCCCCCAAGAGGAGCAGCTACCTAGATGACATGGACAACTCCACAATGGAGGAGTGCTACGAGACGGACGGAACCGAGGAGATGGACGACAGGGAGCAGGAGGAGGGAGCGCTAGATGAGGAGGAGGAGGAGGAGGTGGAAGAGGTTGAAGGTTATATGGACTACAACGAGGAGCAAATGGAGCACGAGGAAGGAGAGCTGGAGAGAGAGGAGGAAGAGGAGGAGGTAGAGGTGGAGGAAGAGGAAGAGGAGAGGGTGGAGGAGGAAGAGGAGGTGGAGGCTATGGCGGAGGTGGACTACGAAGAGGAGGAGGAAGGAGAGCAGGGGCCAGGTAAAACCTTCTCGTCAAATTGCAATTCACACTCACGTGAAAAAAAACCCCACAGTAATCCAAAATACTACACGAAAGTTTGCATATTCATGAATCATTTCCATATTTGATGAGCCGTGCGAAGTTCTTCAGGGCTGCTCGACATCACGTTCAAACACCGATTGTGTTCTGCGAAGGAATGAGACCTGTAACAAGCCGGTCTGTGATGGCCAATCCCTCTGAAAGTTTGGATGAAATGAGTCACCCGTCCCTCGTTTATCACTTGTCATAGCTTGCAGGCCCGGCTGTGATAAGTGAACTTAGGCAAAGTGGCAGGTGAGCAATGGAAAGCTGCACACAAATACGTTTTGGAACACTTTTAGAGCCCGTTAGACAAGAACTTACACTCCTATAGGAACCTTCCCGCTATTGGCTAATATAGTAAAGAAGATAAGAGAAAATATAAATAAGACGTGTGGATAGGAAATGACGTTTGGGGGGTTACCAGTGTTGTTTTTCTGCTGAAGATGAGCATTAGCAATATTAATAATATTATTATTATTATTATTACTGTAAGCTTGTCGTTCCATGCCTCGGTGCCCCCGTGAACATTACTGCAACTTTGCAAGTGACATTTTCATGCTTGGAAATGCTAAATCCGTGCTAAGACTACGTAACGTTGTCACCTGGGATAGGCTCCAGCATACCCTAATGAGGATAAGCGGCATAGAAAACGGGTGTTCAGCTTTTGTATTCATACAGTAACACGACACGTTGGTGAACTGGTTTTCCTCCTTTGCCGGAGGTCGGGTCTAAAGGAAAGACCAGTCAGCGGGGCCCCTTTTACAATTCTTTCTGCTTCATCTGATACGTTGGGCTTCCCAAATGGATTCATGCTCTACAAATGAGTAATGCAGGCCACGATACTTATACTGTATATGTGAAAAATTCCAAAAGTTATGCAAATAGAGTTCTATTGTTATATGAAATTATATACATGATATTATATACATAAATCATATATCCTATTATTATTTGCACTTCATTGTGTTTTATATTACTATGTATCAATACGAATGATTATGTACTGATTAATATTAATATGTATGTATTTGTTTTCAAATGTATTATTGTACTACCAATTGGAAGTGAGCAGTTACGTGTTGTTTATTTATCTTTCTATTCTATTTCCCATATTTGTGATCAAGTGATGACGTTTTTAATGGCCTTCTCGCAGAGCCGCTTGAAGCCGAAACTTCTCTTGGAGATGAATAAAGTACAAATCCATCTATTATTGGGAGAAATAAATAGCGGCGGGCAGCCAAAATGTTAATTGGACCTCCACGGATAGATTTGCCGCTACTCCTTAAGAATTCTCCACGATTCTGCCCAGTTCTCCCATTTTAAAACCTTTCACTTTGAAGGTGTCACTTCCGCTTGGTTCCATTCTCTCCCAGCACAAGTCATTTCCGATGTCTGCTTTGTGAGAGCTTTTATGGATGTTCTGGTATCAGCACACCCGGCCGGCTGTGTTTACTTATCAAATGGCTGACTGCTAAACAAGTAAGCTATCACGGCTCATGTGCACATGCTCGTTTAAGACTACAGTTAACCGATATCTGTGCCCTGCGATGGACTGGCGACCAGTCCAGGGTGTACCCCGCCCAAAGTCAGCTGGGATAGGCTCCAGCATCCCCACCACCCTAATGAGGATAAGAGGATAGAAAATGAATTTGCCAAGTTCTTTGCCAAGAATTACCCGTTCACCCTCACTGGTTAACACATTATAACGGGACCTGGGTGAGCGGGGGAAATTTCCTCCATGTTCCCTAATTTTCGAATGCAAATACTGACAGATATGCCAACAGCATCCATAAAAATGCACGCGCGTCATGGCCGGTTCTGCAAATCAGACATTGGAATCAGCGAGGTCCGCTGCAAGGCGTGGCCGAGGAGGGATTACGGTCCTGTGGGGAACACACACAACGAGCATGAAAATGTTTTCAATCGCATGACACGGCTGAAGCCTATGGTGGTGTCGATATGCCAAAAAGGTGGACCTATTGGAGCCCAGTTAAAAAAAATAACATTCAAATAAATGTCACTGGTTTTTTGACTTGCATTGGAGAGACTTCTGGCCCATTTGGCGCCCCCTGCCAAAGCCCCTGGACCCCCCGTTCTCGTTGACGTGTCCAACACCAGATTTGGCAGGTTTCTCTCCAGCAGATTCCGCTTTGCACCCCCGCATCGCGATTGGACCTGACAGTGCCTTCAAGTCCAATTAAGAGTGAGGCTCTGATGGGGAGTGTGTTAACCCTGTTTGACGCTCGGCTCTACCCGCCCAAAGTGTCGATGCGGCGCCTCTGCATCTGTGCTCCTATCTTCTTGCAGACACGGGAACATCACGGAGAGCTGCTTCATCGCGTCCCACGGACCAGACTTTAACACGGAGACAGTGCGGCCTTTTCTCCGCCTGGCAGCGGCCTTCCCGGCACCCCACGGTCGTTTTTACCCAAATATCGTTTGTACATCGGCTTTGTAACCGTCATATCATTTCCCCGATTAGAATATCACTCCGTGTTTTAATTTGCAACATTTTTCCAGAGCCCTGCAAAAAAATTCCGCATGCGAGATGATTATGCTCCACGTTCACTCCGAGACAGCGGTTCCGCGTTGTAGATTCCAATCACACAGACGTAATAGAGGTGACATCCCGGAGCTTCTGCCGTGTTCCTCTGTGGCTCGTACATCTCTGTAGCTAATCCAAAGCCAATTCACGGCAGGACGGTGTCCCCGTTTCCTCCCTTAATCTGTTTCCCTTCCACGTTCCTTTTGTGTACCGCGACGGCTCCTCTAATTGCCTCCCCGTGTCATACCGCGGAAAATCCAACCCCACCGGCGCAGGAGGCTGCTGTCGGAAGACCTGTGCTGTCAAAATATGCGGCCGGTCATTCGGGACTCTAAAGTCGTCGGCCACGGATCGGCGACGTCGAGATGTCGACGAAGCCCGCCTGACTTTTCCTCCTCCTCACTACCGTCACCTCCGCCGAGAAGTCACTTTGTTTTGGGCCGGGCCGATCCCCATCGGCTCGAGTCCCCTTCGCACAAAATACCGAATCACGCAGCACTGAAAAGAATCCACAAAGTCAGGGAAACGGTTTGACTACAGCAGCACGGCGGCGGCGGCGGCGGACTGACGTACAAACGCTCGGTGTGATGAACTTCATAGAGCGTTACTGCTTATCTTCAAACTGCCTTCAGTATTGATATTGTACAAAAGATGAAAGAACACGAAGATGAATACGTACTCGCATCGTCGCCGCAACGGAGCAGTGAGGCAGACTCATCTGGTGGCAACGCCGAAAAGTGAAAGTGAGATTTAAGTCAGACACTGTGACATCAGGGGAGGAATCAGTATCGAAGCTGCCGAGACCCGACCATCATGAAAAAAAGATGAACGTGTGAAAGGATCTGCTCCTAGGAAACGGACGGTGATAAGAGCATAAGCAGGGTAGCGTCTCATGATTGACACTTCCTCTTCCTCCTCCTTGGGTGTGTCACAAAGAGACCAGATACTCATTCCGTCATCAAGTCTGGATTTGTTTTGTCTGGGATCTTCTTGGTCTACAATGCTAGAAAAAATATGAAGCTCCAAAAATAAATGTAACTCAAACCCATCTACAAAATTATTTTAAAAAAAAGATTGCAGATTCATATTTTTGAAATTTCTTTTTGTTATTAAGAATATTTTATATTTGGGTTTTTCTTGGGTTGGGAGTGTCCGTGTGTGCGTGTAGAACTTATGTTCCGTGTAGCAATACACAGTACTACCCCAAAATTCGAATATCAAGTAAAAGTTGTTTTATTTTGGCATTTTAACGTAAAAGATGAAACCAACACATTTTACTGAGCCATTTTACGCAAATCTCAAGCGGGTCCGGCTTGATTACGATTTTCAGCTTATTAAAACCACAAATTGAGAACATTTGGATTTTTTTTTAACTGCAAGACCTGAAGAAAAAAACCTAGAAATATATTGGTTTGCATATCATTCCATTATATAACGTGTGAAATTCCCTTTTTAAGTTGAATTGCAGAAAAACAGCAACCTTTCAGGATATCCTCATTTCCTGGGTGGTACTGTCGGCTCTCAGTCCGGTCGGTTCACAGCGGAAACCCAAAAGGAGGAGACTGCAAGTTCTCCTCTGGCAGAAGAAGATCAGCCACCTCAGAAGGAAAGGAATTCTAAAGATGATGATGAGTGAATTCTGAAAAAGGGAATGAACACCGGCGGTTAGAACATCCCTGGTGGAGAAAGAAACCACAACCGGGCATCTCACCGGGTTTTATGAACTTTCAGTGCTGGTCAAAGAATCCAACATATGAATGCTGACATCCCGCAGTGAAGTCACAGGATGAGACATAAGCAAGCATCAAGGGCAAACTGAGCTTAGAGTTTCATCTTCGGAACATTTTTGCAATCTTTATCCTTGACGGTGTCGGCAGCTGTTGGCCGGATCGGATCGGGCCGGCGTCCGGTGTTTATCTGCGTTTCTCCCCGTTCCGAGCGTTTTTGTGATGTCTGGTTTCTTTTCCGTAGGGACCGAAAGGACAAGATGGCGGGTACAAGCGGCCGAAAGGAGTTTTCTCCGCAGGGGGGCTGGGCTCTCCCTTAGAGATAGGGGGAGAAGCCCTGTCATCCGGGAGAGACTCGGAGTAGAACCTCCGCTCCTCCGCATTGAGAGGAGCCAGATGAGGTGGCTCGGGCATCTGGTTAGGAGGCCTCCTACCTACGCCTCCCCGGCATAGGTAGGAGGCCTCGGGGAAGACCCAGGACACGTTGGAGAGACTATGTCTCTCAGCTGGCCCGGGAACGCCTCGGCATCCGCCGGGAAGAGCTAGACGAAGTGGCCGGGGAGAGGAACCTCTGGGCTTCCCTGCTTAGGTTGCTGCCCCCGCGACCCGACCTCGGATAAGCGGAAGAAAATGGACGGATGGGTTAATTTCCACAAACGGTGGCTTTCCTTTTCTTTGGCGCACTGCCTTCGCGGTAGACTGGCTCGCGTTTGGGTGTCGGGATGAAGGGCGAGAGGTTGGCCAGGAGATTCTTGAGCAAATTTTCTCTTCCCAAACCAAACCGCTTAAGTCTAAAGATAGTTTGTGAGGATCAAAGTCCAGAAATGCAGAGAACGATGTCAGCGCAATTATAAAACGTTTGTTTGGTCTCTGCCAACAGAAGAGGACCCGATGAGCGGTGGTGAGAGTGTGGAGTGCAACGCCGGAAGTGGCGACGGCAAACCCGGAGCGACGGGGGAGAAGGACGACAACAACAATGACGAGTACGAGAACTATGACGAGCTCGTGGCCAAGTCGCTGCTCAACCTGGGCAAGATCGCGGAAGACGCCGCCAACCGGGCCACGACGGAGTCGGAGATGAACAGCAACTCTTCTCACAGTGCTGAAGAGGAGGAGGAGGAGGAGGAGGAAGAGGAGGAGGAGGAAGAGGAGGAAGAGGAGGACGATGAGGAGGAAGAAGAAGAGGAGGAAGAGGAGGAAGAGGGCAACGGAACGCAAGCGGGGGATCTGAGTTTGGACGTTCACAGCGACGTGGTCCGGGAAACTGTAGACTCGCTCAAACTCTTGGCGCAAGGCCACGGTGCTGTGTTGTCGCACAATCTAGACGGGCAGGACTACGAGGACGGCACGGCGGAGAACCGAGGCAGGAACGACTGTGCCCTCAATGGCGGGAGTATGCACATTGGCGGGAACGGGCAGGGGAAGACCGCCGCTCACGGACAGTTGGAGAACAGTGACGAGGAGGTGTGCCTGAGCAGTCTGGAGTGCTTACGAAACCAGTGCTTCGACCTCGCACGGAAACTTAGTGAAACAAAGTCTGCAGACCGCAACGGGTCATTCCAGCAGAATCACTACCAGTGTGGGGACCCGAACCAACAACCCCAACATCACGGCTATGGGGAGTTCCAGCATAGCCAGGAAGACGGGCGGGCTTTCGACAGGAATTATTCCGACATGGACAATCTCTTAAAGCTGGAGGAGCAGCTGAGCCCGCGATCCAAGGCTTTCTCCAGCTGCGCGCAGGGAGACCGCTTTCACCACCGGGACTTCGACGAGGACACGGCCTCGGTGACGTCAGACCGATCCGAGGAAGTGTTTGACATGACAAAGGGCAACCTGTCCTTGTTGGAAAAGGCCATCGCGTTGGAGTCCCAGCGAGCGAAGGCGATGCGGGATAAAATGGAGGCGGAGGCAGCCAGGAGAGACGGGGCGAGATACAACCATGATGACCACGGCCCGCGCCACGCCTACGGTGTTGAGCGTAAAGGACGACTACCCGACGGCATGAAGAAGCTTTTCTATCATAAAGGTGAGTACTAAACTTTAAACACAGACATACCGCGTGTAGTAGCAAGCATATGTCCTGTAACCAGACCGCACGGTGGGCGAGTGGACAGCATGTTGGGAGATCTGGGAGACCAGGGTTCGACTCTGCGTTGGGCATCTCCGTGTGGCATCTGCATGTTCTCCCGGGCAAAAAACATGCATCTTAGGTTCATTGGTGACTCTAAATTGTCCACAGGAGTCCAGGGTGTACCTCAGCTGGGGTAGGCTCCAGCATACCCCTGCGATCCTAATGAGGATAAGCAGCATAGAAAATTGATTTCCTGTAAACACTTATCTGTTACATTACATTATCTGTTAAAATAATAATAATTTAAAAAATATGGATGAATCCAAGAACATTTAACATTTAATCTCCAAAGTACTACACTTTATTTTTACTTCAGTACATGTTTAAAAATGTAACTTTTTAGGGGCAGGTCTCATATGAAAAAGTCAAGTCCACAGGAAGCACAGCTTGTCACTCACACACAGTCACATAGAAATCAGGGCTGTCAAATGATGACAACTTTTAATCGAGGTTTTCAAATTAATCAAACATGATTCATCAAATTAATCAAACATGATTAATCAAATGAATCAAACATGATTAATCGGCACGTGGGAAATATTTCACAAAAAGAAAGATAATCGACAGGGCAGGATGATATTTGTGTTAACAGCCAAATTAACTGCAAATGTTGAAGTTGGCACACACGTCTGTCAATCTACTTTCCTGGTTGGTTTAATCGCAGAACATTTGATTCAGGCTTTGTTATTGTGAGCAATGTTGCATTCAAAGACACCACCTCCTTCAAGTTGAATTCATGTTTTGAGTGAATTTCTGGGATTTTGAAGCATACCTAAATGCAGCAAATTGTACTTTTGCATTCAAAGTGAGTGACAAGAACATGCACTTGTTGTTGTTCTGTGCGTTTCTGTTTATTTAGACGCATATACGCATAATAAAGACGTCGTTACGCCATTTCGGAGTGTCCATAAATGCATCTTGCGGTCTGTCGAGTGACAAGAGAGGAATTGTTGCTGCAATGACGGTGAGATGTGTAGAGATGTGTTTGTTTGGACTTGGTGTTGGAATTGCACTGCTGTTGATGTGTTCAGGTCAGAATAAAGTTGCACAAGAGCGCCAGACCTGGCGTGACTAGGTGGGCGCGCTACACCCAGTTTGTCATCATAACAGAGAGCCGGGGCTTAATTACGGCAAAAAAAAAGAAATAAATGTGTTATTGCCGTTAATTTGCTATTTCTGGCAGCCCTGATAAAACAGACTAAACAGGTATAACTAAATCCAAGGTGCTCTAAAGTAGTAAAAACTACTTCACCTCAAGATGTTTGTGCAGCTTTGAAAGCTTGCTCAGCTTTGGCAAACACATCTTACAGAGCTTAATAAAACCGCAAAAATGGCCGCTCCGTCTTCCTGCAGAATTTCCCGCCAGGGGCTGTCCTGTCCATGATTCACTACTGTTTCCGGGTTTTTTATTTATGTATTTTATATTACACTTATTATCATTATGTATTTGACATTTATTTAATTTTTATTTTGGGGACAATTATTTCTACTTCTTTTTGACACACTTAAGTAAAAGCATCGGTACATTAAGTTATATTCTAATTTTCTGAGAAAATGAATTTGGGGTTTTCATTAGTTGTCCATGATAATTATCAAAATTAAAATAAATAAACATGTGAAATACATCAGCCTGCGTGAATGGATACGGTATAATATGCAGGTTTCACTTTTTGAATGAAATGACTGAAATAAATCAACCTTTTGGTCATATTCAGATTAACTAGCGCTGTTATTGTTTTTCAGAAATGTGCACACACTATCACGCACTGGCATCTACATCGACAATCTGGATATCGCTTCAGTCGCCATTGTTCACTACTACGACGCAGGAAGCGAATCAGCTGCTTAACGAGGGCTGTGCTCGCTCACTCTCAGAAAACACTGCCCCCTGGTGTTTCGGTAGAAAACTTCAGGTCACAAGCTCAGCCCTCAGCCCTGACCTTACCGTAGTGTAAATAATGGTCTATTAAGATGCACCCACCTCAAGGAAAAAAACATTTCTATAGTATATATTGGCCCCCGGTGTGCACTTGTAACATGGAATATTTACACAGAAAGTCACACTATAAACCTTGCAACCGTGCCTTCCCTCCAGCTTCCCGATTGTTCATTGTCCCGATACATTCATTCATTCATGCATTTTCTGAACCGCTTATCCTCATTAGGGTCACGGGGATGCTGGAGCCTATCCCAGCTGGCTTTGGGCGGGAGGCGGGGTACAACATTCACACTCACATTCATACTTATGGACAATTTAGAGCGGCCAATGAAGCTAACATGCATGTTATATTTTTTTATTATTATTGTTATTATTTCAACAGATAATGTAATGTTATAACAGATAAGCTTTTACAGGAAATCCATTTTCTATGCTGCTTATCCTCATTAGGGTCGCGGGGTTATGCTGGAGCCTATCCCAGCTGACTTTGAGCAACTAGACTCCTATGGGCAATTTAGAGTCAGCACTTAAGCTAACATGCATGTTTTTTGCTTGGAGAAAACCCACGCACGCACGCACGGGGAGAACGTGCAAACTCCACAAAGAGATGCCCAACGGAGTGGGTAGCACGTTGGCCTCACAGTCAGGAGGTTCAGGGTTGGAATCTCCTTTGGGCATCTCTGTGTGGAGTTTGCATGTTCTCCCCGTGCGTGTGTGGGTTTTCTCCGGGTACTCCGCTTTCCTCCCACATTCCAAAAACATGCATGTCAGCTTCATTGGCCGCTCTAAATTGTCCGTTAGAGTGTGAATGTTTGTTTGTCTAAATGTGTATCTGTATGTGTGTACCCCGCCCAACGCCAGCTGGGATAGGCTCCAGCATACCCGCGACCCTAATGAGGATAAGCGGTATAGAAAATGGATGGATGGATGTTTTCAGGTTTTTTTTAAAAAAAGCATTATTGAGGTCCGGCAGAGAAAATGATATCTTCATCATTTAGCCACATCACAACGGGAACTAGAGCCCTCCCTAATCACGTAGGTGTGTTTTCCTCGATGGAAAGCCTGGCCCGGCATCTTGGTGTCCGTCCTGCATGGCATATTGCATATTGGGTACTCAGACATAACCCCAGGACAAGGTTGGGGGGTTTTGCAGCCAATTTGAACATTTGAATCCCGGTAGCAGCAGCGGCTGCAGCTTATGTTGTTAAAATAGGCCAGCATGGAAACATCAGAGGGGAGGCTTGTCAGCCATAAGTAATGGCAATCTGCACGGCCTGTTAGGGCCGCACTTTTCATCCCTGGGATGCAGCTCGGGTAAAGCCGCCTATTTTTAAACCAACTTTTCAGCAGCAAGGAAAGGAGGAAGGCCTGCCGTCTTTGCGGGGAATGAGTTCCTTTACTACGCTTACATCCTGCTTTTAAGTTCAGCTGGTCTGTGATCCTGCAGAGAGAGAAGCGCAACCATGCTTGGGAGACACTGACTCGGTGGTACGGAGCACGACAGCCGGATCCGGACCTAATTAGGCGAACTTATTTCTCCCCACACAAAAGGCGGTTCAGACTAAGAGCAGGCAAATTCACAGCAGGAGGATATTGTGCTTTAAATGCCACACGATTCACAGCAGGCATGTATCTAACGTAAATGCCACACAAATGCTCATTTGGAGAGTCGCCAGCGGACGGCACGCTTGAACGATGTTGGAAGAAAGAGCGGACGGCTGATAATAATCCAGATAGCAGGCCGGGTTCCTGCGTGCGCTTCCTAAAACACGGCATGATGAAGGCGAGCGAGGCGGGAAAAGACTGTAAATAAGAAATAGAAGCATGAGGCGAAGAGAAAGGAGGACTACGAGAGTGACCGATAAGGAACAGCAAGCCCACTGACTGCACATTAATTATCCGGAGAAGGTGTGGTAGCGGGGCCGTTTGCTATGCAAAACGCTGCCCCTCCTCAGCCACGATCGATACCCCTTCCTTCTAATATGCGAGGCGGGGAAACACACGTCCATCACGTCTGGCCTTACTGCTCCTCCATCTCACGCTAAAGGTTCTGTTCTCAAGAAGCCACGCACCAACGAAAGCGCTGTTTTGCATGACACGGGGGGAAAAACCGCACAGCAACATTCCACCGATTTTATTTGGGGTACGGAGTGGGTGTGCCGCACGTCACCTCTTCTTAACCCGATCTTCTTGTCTTCTTACTTCACGTCCTCTGGGGTTTTGTGGGGTTGTCACTCGGTGCCTTACGATCTGCAGGGTTTCGAACCTTTAATCGGCGCACCCGTCTACGGGTGATATCAGACAACGACCCAAGCCCTGCATCGGGGTGGGGAAGCTACGGCTCGGGGGCCATGCGTGGCTCTCAGACGTTTGCAAGCAACATAGCCAACATGCATTTGTTTGTATTTTTTTCTAATATGCGGAGCATGTCTTGCTTTGCCGCAGGGGTGTTTATTGGATTTCATTTGTGCAAAAAAAAGTTCCCATTTTGGGAAAATCCGCTTGTGGAAAAGGTTACAGGAGAATAAAGTCAAAATATTACCGGAATAATTACATGAAAGTGGAAAAAGTTGGAAAATGAAAGAGGAGAATACACTTGTATTGCTTTGAGTAAAAACATTTGTTTTAATAACAGAGTTCCTTTTGATTTGTTGAATGTCGCAGTTTTAAGAAACAAACAAAACAAAATAGTTGTAACTTTTGAATATCGGGTTGGGGAAAAAATTCATATGCGAATAAAACGAGGAGAAGCGGCATAGAAAATGGATGCACGGATGGGAATAACGCTTGTGGGAGTTGTTTTCCCGTTTTCCAAAACAGCATATGGCTCTCACAAAAATACATCTGAAAATGACTCCTGCCCTGCACACCCCAACACCAGCCCTGACAAGCCTCACAGTCGGATCGCAAGACGCCACTCTAGGCGGAAAAAACTGGCGAATCCTTGAAGATTCACGTTTGTAAGCGGGCGACGTCAAGTGCCGCTTCCGGTGCTTCCGTGTTTCATTTTCAGAGCAAAGGTTGGAAATATGGGAATGTGTTTGGAAAGGTCGCAAATGTCATATGTCCGCAAGACTGAAGACTCTCTGTTTTGGAATTGAACATTGAATTGCTATCCGTTCTATAATGCTAACCGTTTCTTTGGTCCCTTCCATGATAATGCATGGATGGGCTATCACAGAAACACAAATAACCAGGCCCCAGTCAGCTTTTCTGCTAATACAACAAAGCAACATACGCATATTGACCCAAATAAAAGATATTGATGGTATAGTAATTGTTCTTCCCTAAGAAAAAAAGTCCGGAAAATAGTAGGCCGTCTTATATTCTGGGTCATTCCAAATGTCAGAAATCCATCCATCCATTTTTTTCTATGCCGCTTATCCTCATTGGGGTCGCGGGGGTATGCTGGAGCCTATCCCAGCTGACTTTGGCGGGGTACACCCTGGACTTGTCGCCCGTCAATCGCAGGGCAGACAAGCGTTCACACTCACGTTCATATCTTCGGACAATTTGGCGTCGCCAGTTAGCCTAACATGCATGTTTTTGGAATGTGGGAGGAAAGCGGAGTACCCGGAGAAAAGCCACACACGCACGGGGAGAACATGCAAACTCCACACAGAGATGCCCGACGGGGATCGAACGCCACAGGAAATCATGTAAATCTGTTCCAGACACCCAAAAATGACATTTCATACACAATCGTTCTAGTTTAGCATGCAGACAACACGGAACCTGTAGATGCGGCCAGAAGGAATTCAGTAGCGTCTTTACTGACACTCGCAAGTTTGTGTGCCCCCATGGTGGGTTATTTAGTAATGGCATTTGAAAAAGGGTGCACGGGCAGTGACTCACCAATGCATTTGTTTGGAGACTTCATTTTGACATGCAGAACCGGCTGAACGGAGGAGCTTGTTACGTGCAAAACGAAAACCGAGGCAATTTAGCCAAAAACTTTGGACGGAAAAGTGACTTAGGAAAACTGAGGTTTGACTGTACATTGAAAGCAAACAGCAGCAGCGCCAAAGTACTTCTCACCGAGCTCTGCAAAACTCTCCCTCCCCGCAGATGCTTCCCGAGCAGACAAGAAGGAGAGTCGCTGTCCGACACCGGGCTGCGACGGCACAGGTCACGTGACAGGCTTGTACCCCCACCATCGGAGCCTGTCGGGCTGTCCGCACAAAGACAGGGTGCCGCCAGAAAGTAAGCCATCAGTTCTCACACCAGCACCAACATTCTTTTCCCCTCCATGACGCCCCGCATGTCTCCCTGTGATCACTGCTGCGTCTGTGTCTTTGCTGGGCTGTGTTTGGTGATTCAGCGATGGCCTGCAGCCGCACTTCTCTGGTGACCTTTTGCATGGGGCCGTGGTTTGATTGCCTGCTTAGTGTGCCGTGGTGAGGACGTATGAAATGAAGAGTTGATGTGCAAACAGCAAAAATGCAGAACGGTCGAGTGTCGCATGAGACTCTTTTGCTCGCTTCCTTGACAGTGATCGGGTCGGCACCTTTTGCGGTGGAGTGTGACAGCACAGATGACTGAAGGATAGAGATGATCCGTACTGACTTTCTTACCGATATTCCATATTCAAGCAGAACCCAGCGGGGCCGCACGGCAACGGATTTCCACGGAATGCTGTAGAGCGGCGGCACGTGGGCAAAGGAAGACCCAATTAAACACAAAGCCCAGTCGCGTCGCTGGGTTCCACGTGATGTCACATTCGGTTGCAGTCATCCCCGGCTCAGCCGCTTGGGGGGTCGAGCAAGCGTATCTGTAGCTAGATATCAAGTGACATCAAAGTTCAAACAGGAATTTGGGAACATGTTTTTAATAAGATAGCCAACGAGAAATGCAAAAGCTCAAGAAACAAGCAAAAACCGCAGAGGAAGCAGGCTGCTGAACCCGTCTCTCTCGTCGAGTGGAGACAACAAGAAAAATGTACACTAAAGTCCAAGTTAGAATAGTGCTGGAACGCTAACATGCTCATGAACGTGGGGAATGCAGAACAAATTTCCTATCCCGCCATGATTACAAACCCCGCATGTGTCGCATGAAAAGAATGCATGCAAAAAGTAACATGCAGAAAACATCTGCACGGGCCAGATGTTGATCGTGACTCCACGTACTCCAAGTAATAGTTACCCCCCCGCACGCACCTTCACCGGTCTACAACAAATACCTCTGGAGATCGGTGTTGTGGCGGACAAATACTATCTCGTAGCACACATGGGCCGCCCAGCTCAACTGCGACGTTGTGATTGCGTTCTTTGCAGCAAGCTCACCGTGATGCGCGACACCCCCGTGGAAAAAGCGGCAGCGAGCCAATGAAGGACACCTAAAAGAATCTATTCAAGCAGACTGATTGGGTGTAAGAACGCAAGTAGACAAGTTAGAAGCCTTTAATTTGCCACATTCCCTATGTCTGACGTGGAAGATAAGACGAGATCATGTCTTTATGCAGCACACCATGCACACTCGCACAACCGGTGTTACTCACATGAAGGAATGAATAACATTGTGCTCAGTGTGTTATTATGAGATTAAAAGTCATTCATTGACAAGTTAAAAAAGTCATACATTTACGGGTCTTAAAGTAAAAAAAAAAGAGAAAAAAGTCGTAATTTGAAGAGAATAAAAGATGTAATTTGACAGGTCACTGTGTCATACATGTCCGAGGGAAACTATGGCATAGTTCTTCAGTGGAGAGGGGAGCTTTTATTCCTAATGGGACAGCAAAGTGCTGAGCTGTGTTGTCAGGGGCTTTATGACCCTGGTAGGGTCTCCTAAGGAAAACAGGTTCTAGGTCACGGGCCTGACTAAGAGTGATTCCGAAGACCCTTATGATTAAAATCAAGAGGAGTGACCGCACCTCGCCCAGACGTGGGACACCAGGGCCTCATCCTGGAGCCAGGCCTGGGGGAGGGGCTCGCAGGCAAGCGCCGGGTGGCCGGGCTTTTGCCCGTGGGACCCGGCCGGGCCCAGCTTGAAGAAGCAACCCAGGAGCTCACCCCCGCAGACCCATTACCTGCAGGGGAAAGCATGAGGGTCTGGTGCCATGCGATTTTGGCAGTGATCGAGGGCAGGTGTCCGGGCGACCTGGTCATCGGCAGCCAAATCTGGTTTTTGGGACATGGAATGTCACTTCTCTGGTGGGGAAGGAACCCAAGCCTGTGAAAGAGGCTGAGACATTCCGACTAGATACTGTATAGTCAGACTCACTTCAAGTAGTAGTTCCAGGGGGCAAACTGGGGTGGGCTTATTAATATCCTCCCAACTTGGTGCCTCTGTGCTGGAGTAGCCCCCAGTGAACGAGAGGGTTGTTTCCTTACGCCTTCGGGCTGGGGAAAGGGTCCTGACTGTGGTGTGGGCGCATGCGCCGAACGGCAGTTCAGAGTAACCAGCCTTCTTGAAGTCTATCAGACGGGGATTGGAGAGCACCCCAGCGGTTACTCCATAGTTCTACTGGGAGACTTCAACGCCCATGTGGGCAATGACAGTGTGACTTGGAGGGGCGTGGTTGGGAGGAACGGTCTCCCTGATCTGAACCCGTGTGGTGTGTTGTTGCTGGACTTCTGTGCAAACCACAGTTTGTTCATAACAAACACCATGTTCGAACATAAGGATGTCCATAAATTTACTTGGCATCACGGCACCCTAGGTCGCAGGTCTATGACGACTTTGTGGTCGTATCATCAGACCTGCATCCACATGTTCTGGACACGTGGGTGAAGAGAGGGGCTGAGCTGTCAACTGATCACCACCTGGTGATGAGTTGGATTAGATGGCGCAGAAGGATGCTGGACAGACCTGGTAGACCCAAACAAGTATTGAGGGTGTGGTGGGAACGTCTGGCAGAGTCCCCCGTTCATCGAGTCTTCAACTCTTATCTCCAGCAGAGCTTCGGGATATTGAGTCCAAATGGACCGTATTCCGTGCTTCCATTGTTGAGGCCGCCAGTCGTAGTTGTGGCCGCAAGGTGGTCAGTGCCAGTCGTGGCGGCACAACCCGAACCCGATGGTGGACACCGGGGGTTAGGGCTGCCGTCAAGCTGAATAAGGAGTCCTATCAACCACGGATGGAATGTGGGACTCCTGAAGCAGCTCACAGCTACCGGGTACCAGTTCACACTGTTTACAGTGCGGACAGGGGCTTGCTGACCTCGACTGAGGATATAGTTGGTAGTTGGTAGATATAGTCAGTGGAAGGAATATTTTGAGGCCCTTCTCAATCCCACTGACATATCTTCCATTGAGGAAGCAGAGTCCGAGGACACGTACGTGGACAGTTCTACCGCCGTGGCTGAGGTATTTGGGGTAGTTAAAACACTCCCCAATGGCAAGGTTCCGGGGGTGGACGAGTTTCGCCCTGAATTCCTCAAGGTTCTGGATGTTGGAGGACTGTCTTGGTTGACACGCCTCTTCAACATTGCATGGAAGTCAGGAACAGTACCTCTGGACTGGCAGACCGGGTTGGTGGTCCCCATTTTAAAAAAAGGGCGACCGGAGCATGTGGTCCAACTACTGTATTTGGGCACCACACTCCTCAGCCTCATTGGGAATGTCTACTCCAGGGTGCTGGAGAGAACCTCGGTTACAGGAGTTGCAATGTGGCTTTCGTCCCGGTCGCGGAACACCGGACCAGCTCTACATCCTTGCAAGGGTGCTGGAGGGTATGTGGGAGTTTACCCAGCCGGTCTACATGTGCTTTGTAGAGTTGGAAAAGGCATTTGACCGTTCCCTCGTGGTGTCCTGTGGGGGGTGCTCCAGGAGTACGGGATTGGTGGTCCACTACTACGTGCCATTCGGTCCTTGTACAATCGAAGCAGGAGCCTGGTTCTCATTGCCAGCAGTAAGTCGAGCTTGTTTTCGGTGAACGTTGGCCTCCGCCAAGGCTGCTTTTTGTCACCAATTCTGTTCATAATCTTCATGGACAAAATTTCTAGGCGCAGTCAAGGCGTTGAGGGCGTCCAGCTTGGTGACCTTAGGATCTCGTCTCTGCTATTTGCAGACGATGTGGTCCTTATGGCCTCATCACGCTGTGACCTTCAGCGTTTACTGGAGCGGTTTTCAGCTGAGGGTGAAGCTTCTGGGATGAGACTCAGCACCTCCAAATCCGAGGCCATGGTTCTCAGTCGGAAACGGGTGGACTGTACCCTCCGGGTGGGGAGTGAGGTCTTGCCTCAGGTGGAGGAGTTCAAGTATCTCGGGGTCTTGTTCACGAGTGAGGGAAGGTTGGAGCGTGAGATCGACAGACGGATCGGTGCAGCATCTGCAGTAATGCGGTCGCTGTACCGGACCGTCGTGGTGAAGAGAGAGCTGAGCCGGAAGGCAAAGCTCTCTGTTTACCGAT
>QODF01000016.1:2228612-2311533 GCA_024372805.1 Oostethus manadensis | reverse complement strand
TGAGTTTCCTCCGTAGGGTGGCTGGACTCACCCTAAGAGATAGGGTGAGGAGCTCGGCCATCCGGGAGGAGCTCAGAGTAGAGCCGCTGCTCCTTCACATCGAGAGGAGCCAGTTGAGGTGGCTCGGGCATCTCATCTGGATGCCTCCCGGGCGCCGCCCTGGTGAGGTGTTTTGGGCATGCTCAGCCGGGAGAAGGCCTCGGGCAAGACACGCTGGAGGGACTATGTCTCACAGCTGGGCTAGAAACGCCTTGGTGTCCTCCCGGTGGAGCTGGAAGAGGTTGCCGCAGACCGGGAAGTCTGGACTTCCATACTGAGACTGCTGCCCCTGCGACCCGGACCCGGATAAGCGGAATAAAATGGAATGGGACAGCAAAACAGAGCAGTTGGGCACAAAACACTTTAGCTTGGGTTAGCATCATCTCACCCATACCTTCACGTATCCCGCCCCTCCACATAAAGCTATCTTTTCATACCGGTCTCGGGCCAAGAAGAAAACTTTCGACTTTTTTTTCTCGTAAAATTCCAACTTGAAATTTCGTAACAGTATGACTTTTAACCACGAAATCTTAAATTTTGTTTGGTTTTTTTCTTAATACGCCGTCGTATGACTTTTAAATTTAGGACTTTAAATCCTGTAAATTTTGGACTGTAATTTTCAGAAAATGTACGACTTTTAATCTCATAAAATTCCAATTTTAAAACTTGTAAACTTACGAGATTTAAAGTCATTAATTTATGACTTAAAAACTCGTACGAGTTTTACGAGATTAAAAATCGTAATTTAAATTTGAAAACTGGTAATTTGACGCGTCATTCGTGTCCTATAGCATAGTTCTTGGGTGGGGAGGGGAGCTTTTATTCATAACGGGACCGCAAAACAGAGCAGTTGGGCAAAGAACACATTAGCTTGGGTTAGCATCATCTCACCGTTACTCTCACGAATCTCGCCCCGCCACATAAAGCTAACTTTTCATAGCTTTCTCAGGCCAGGAAGGAAACTTTTTTTTCTCGTAAAATTCCGACTTGAAATTTCGTAACAGTATGACTTTTAACCACGAAATCTTACGTTTTGTTTGGTTTCTTTCTTAATACGCCGTCGTATGACTCTTGGTCCACTATCAGGCAATTAACTGGGTGCCATTGTTTATTTCTCAACATTTTTCCTTTGGAATAGAGACCTTGGCGGCACAGTGCCCTTCCCCTGCCACTCGTACCACAAACTCCTTTCTTTTATTCGTATCGCCGGCTCAATTAGGTTCCAGCGAGCGGAAAAGCTCGTATCATATTGCACAATTGCAGAGCAAGTGAAGTGGCAATAAACAAGAGCTTTGAATGAAGAGTGGGACTTCGCCCGGGCTATTTAGCCTCACTCACCTTGTTCAAACTTCCCAATAAAAGGCCGTTTATGCATTTTATTAATGTCCTTGTGAAAATCAAGATATGACCTGTCATGACAGAGAATGCAATCAAAATAAAAGAGGGCTTTAATAATGGCAAAGAAATGAGCTACCGTTACGGAAAGGCTTGTAAAGACCAGCGGTGTCACAGATGACACTTGTTCTGTGGAGCGCACCTTTTACTCACACAAAGGTTCTAACAAACCACACAATTTAGAGCACTTGACATTCACTGAGGCACCGGTACTATTCTGTTGTATAGTATTTTCTTGTTTGTCTTTTTGGCGAATAGCAAGTTACTTTATAGTATTTATGCAAGTTTTCAAAAGTGATCGTGACACTTAGCGCTCTTTAAAAACTGTTACACTTAAAAAAAAAAGTACAATGCAAAGATCTAGTCGTGTTTTGCTCTTACACTGCAAAAAAGGGAAAACAAAATAGAGGAAACACGGAACAATGCACCGTATTTTTTAAGTCACGTATCTTTCTTCGCCTTCGCCACACACAACAAATATGGACATTTGAGCAAAGGTAAGTATGTTTTGCCTAAATGAACAATATTAAAGCATATACCGTAACTGGCTAAATTGACAAAAACAGAAATACAAGGAATACAGAAGACGCATTCAAAGGCTGCATCTTGGCGTGGGCTGCACATTGGTTATTTCGTCTGGCGCAACACAGTGCACAGCCAATTTGGTAATTTGAGTGTGGCGGCGCAGCAGGGGGAGGTGCCGACTGATTCCGCCTGGCGTAGTGACAATTTCATGCCAAAAGGTTTCGCTGGAGGTACGCTGAAAGCTCGCGTGCTCCAACCTGGTCTACTCTCGGCATAAGGCGAATCGCAGCCGGTCTAGTGGTAATTTGGCTGACTGGCGCACACGTTACCAAAACCCCACAGGCCGGGTTACACAATGTCAGGCCCATTTGAATGCATTTAAAATTCACAACAACTACTGTTTAAGGTAACTAGCTGAATCAGCACATACATTTTCATCTGTACTGACTGTCCCGTCTGCCTCTGTCACACTGTCTCCTTCTGGCCACCACCTCCTCTGTCCCTATCACTGCCCCCCCACCCTCCTCATTGGTGGCCAGTGGATCTAATATGGGTGTGGTTAATTGTAAATAAACGGTTAATCAAACATATTGACGTCTTTGATTGTGTAAGGGAGAATTGCAAAAATAAGGATAATGTATTGGGTAATGAAGTTCATCTCACATGCAAACACAAGTGACAAGAGCCAGACCACCAGCTTGGCAATGCCTCTTTTATGCACAGTTCCTTCAGTTTCATCCCCATTATGCATAGTTTTGGTTTATTCATATTACATATACAGACTATATCACATTTTCATATTACAAACATAGCTTACAAAAACCAGTGTCTTTATTAGTGGAGAGGTAGGAGATTGGAGGGACGGAGGGGTTCTTACACCAGGCTGCGCATGGCATGAAATTACAAAATGCGCCTAAAACACGCCCATTGGCGCTTGCGCCTGGTCCACAAAATTAGAGCCCTCTGTGATGTGTAGAATTCTACACTGGTCACTAGGTGTCAGTAATGCTACAGTAATGTATTTTGAGAAAGACATTCATAAATAAATGCAACATACTGTATATTGTAGTGCTTACTTACTTATATATTTTTTCATGATGCATTTTTTTCTTGCATTTGAATCAAACTTGCAACTTCCATGTAACTACTGTTGCCCGTATATTTACATGTAAATTACAGCTGTCTGTATGAATTCCTTGTTTTTTAAAAACATATTCAACCCCCATTGGCCAATGAGTGTGCATGCTCTTCATCAAGGATGCTGGAGTAGGGCAGGGGTAGGGAAGCTATGGCTCGGGAGCCAGATGTGGCTCTTTTGGGGACCACATATGGCTCTCAGAGGCTTCTGAAGACCCTAGTTTTTGTTTATTTTCATTAATTTTTTTCTTAAAATACATGTAACATATTTTGCTTCACGCAGGGGTGTTAAGTGCGGTCCGGGCGATTTACTGGCCCCCGGCACGATCTAAAAATACAATTTAACCAAAAACTTTAAGGAAAGAGCAAAAATTGAGAAATGAGCAGTAAATGTACAAAAAATAAAGTCAAAATATTAGTAGAAAAAAGTTGTCACCTAATCTAACCAAAGAAAGTTTGGAAAATGAGGTTGTGGAAAAGGTTATAATGTTAGGAGAAAAAAGTCAAAACATTACAGGAATCAAGTCATAATTATGAGAAAAGTTGAAGAAATCGGAAAATTAAAAAAAATTAAAAAACAGCGATAATTAAAATAAATAGCAGTAATTTTACGAGTAGGCAGTCAAAATATTAAGAGAAAGAAAGTCACAATTTTACCAGAATAAACTTGTAATTTTATGAGTTCATTTTTATGTTTTAAATGTCACAATGTTATATTATATATATATATATATAAGTTGTCATTTTTGGAATATTAGGTTGGGGGGAAAAAATCATATGGGAATAAAGTTTTTTTCCAATATTAATAAAATAATAAAATAATAAAAAAAGAATAATAAAATTCCAATATTGTGGGACTGGGGTCATAATATTACAATTCAAAGTAATATTTTGTGTTATAATGTTTTGTGTCATTTTTTGCTGACATTTCAAAGTAAAACATGACATGAACGAGAGCGTTACAAACATAAAACCTTCTCAGCACTTTCATCCGTCCAATTCGGAGACTTAATCTCTTCTAAGATTGTTGGCACACTTGTGGTTGGATTCACTTTTTCAAAAAGAGGATGCGGCTCTCACGGAAGTGCATGTGAAAATGTGCGTCGGTCGCGGCTCTCTTGGCCCAAAAGCTTCCCGACCCCTGCATTGCCTCTTCGGCCAATCACTGAAGTCCTGTCCATGTGTGCCCAATGGTCTCATAAAAGCCTAGTTTAGCGGTAAAGATGACAACGCAAATGAATCCGCTCCGCAGGCGATGCTCTCCGTCTGTTACCGCAGTTGCTGTGCTGGATAGGTTTTGCTGTCTTGATGCGGTGCTTTCTTCTCGCGGGGAACTCTCACAGAGCAGCCAGACAGCTCCTTGAGAAAAGTGAAAAAAGACAACCGAATTATATCCCGCATTCATTGTTCCCGTCGCCGCGGCTTTCCCTTCCTCTGCAAACTGTCCGACGCTCGTGTTTCCCTTCGCAACACAAACTGCATTCGCTCGCACAGGCGCTGGCAACCCCGTCCTCCTTCTCTGTCCCACTTCCGTCCCGTGCTTTTCTCCTGAGACTATTGTGTGTCGCCTCCATGTCCTGGCCCCTAAACCGGGGTATGCATAATGCATCGGCTTGTGGCAGCTTTTTCCAATTACCTGCACCGAACACCAATTAGTATGTAAAGGGGAGAGGATGATGAGGGGGGAAAGTTTAAGGGGGTGATAATGATGAAGCTGATGCCGATGGGGTTTGGCCCTGCGTGCCACGGTGTCGAGACGACCCTTCCCCGCGCCCCCGCCTGCAGTGCTCGACAGCTCCTCGCAGACACCCATAGATCATTCATCTAATTGGCGGGTTGCCACGGGGACGCCAGGCGCTTGCGGACTCTTTTAACGGTAAATGCTATCGAAGGCGCCGACAACACGGCCGTGATAACGACACGCAGTCCATCCAGGAGCGTCTGCGTCGATGTGTGTTTTGCATGATGTGTGCTGTCGGTGGAGTCTGCTTTCCGCATGGCCCGATTCCCCCTCCATTTCCGTGTCCTGCTGAACCTAAATGGCTCCTTTTTATTCATGACCGTGCCTTCTGCATGAATATTAATTTGAAAGGCTCGGATAAGTGGAAGCAATATGGTGGGAAACCTTGCCTGCCCTTTCAAACTAGCGTTCATTAAAATGAAGAAGAGGTCGTTTGGGTTCACGCAGGCTCATTCCTTAATGATGTTTATAATGCCAAGCTCACACTCTACTAGAACCACGCGTGGTTGCGAGGGGCTCCTAACCTTCCGTGTCTCTCACTCCTGTCTCCTGTCGCTGCCAAGTTGTGGCTATGTATGAGAACGTTCTTAAGTGTCCTACGCCCGGCTGCACCGGACGCGGCCATGTCAATAGCAACAGAAACTCCCACAGAAGGTAAGTGACAGCCGGCCCACAAAAACCAGGCTCGGCCTTTGTCTTCCTTTTTCCGCTGTGGGGCTTTTTTCAGTTCCTGGGGACGTGAGATGATTGTTTTCTGCCTGCCTCCATTTTGGGTTGTTTTCTTGGTTACTGTCCTTATTCTGGTTTGACCACCAGTTGTCTTGTTTTTGTTGGCCTCAGTTTGTCTCTCCATATTTGTTTTTCTGTTTGCGTGCAACATTCCGGACACGTGGGCAAAAATCGATGAGGTCGTAGAATTCTTTGGACAACATGTCTGGACATTCAGAGTCACAGGTTGTGGAGGGTGGAAGAAACACCGGGGAACATCGGTTTTTGGGAACTATCCGCTCCCCCACTGACGTCATCGATGCTGGGGGAGGATAACTTCTGTTTAGAACTTCTGATAAAGACACACTTCAAACACAGTTGGACTCACCCGGAGTATCACTAACACGACAGGACTTTGGGCACCCGAGTCCACGAATCGACACGCGGGTGTCGGGTGTGTGATCCGAGACGGCTGCATAAACAAGCGACGCTGGGTGCAGTCCGTCCGTCCGTTTTCTTCCACTTACCCGCTTAGGTCGGGTCTTCCCTCTCCCCGGCCACTTCCTCCAGCTCCTCCCGGCGGATCCCGCGGCGTTCCCAGGCCAGCTGAGAGACGTAGTCTCTCCAACATGTCTCGGGTCTTCCCCGAGGGCTCCTACCGGTGTAGTCCGCCATCCACATTTTTATTAGTAGCACAAGATTCAGCACGCCAAGGAGTAAAATACACGTTTGTATTGCGCAGTTTTGACAGCAACCATATGAGAAGTTTTGGTCAAAAACCCAATCATGCAAAAAATGGGCCGTTTGAAAACCGAGTTTCCAGCTGAAATGAGTGGTTATTTTCGGCCACGCCCCCCCAGGGGTCAGAAATGCTGTGCCCCCCTCCATTTGAAATACTACTGACAAGTGATAATATCTATTTATATATCTGCACTCTACAAAATGGAGAGGCGTGAGCAAGAGTCAAATGCCACTTGGAGTATAATAAATTCGGACATATTGGCAGGTTTACGCTAACGCTGAATGTACTCCCCGCTTCTCGTGCAAACAAACATTCACACTCACATTCACACTCTAATGGTGGACATGCAAACTCCACACAGAGAGGCCCAACGGAGATTCCAACCCTGATCTACTGACATGCTACCCACTCATCCACCGTGCGGCCCCGGGAGAATTACTACAACACTCGATGGCCGCAGCCCAACGTTCATGCAGAAGCGCATATTTGTCACATCTGAGCAAGACAAAGGCGAGGATCGGCCGAACAGACAAGGAGCAGGGCACACTAAAGACAAGTGAAGGGACACCAAAAGAAAAGCGGGGGTATTTTAGGGCAGTTAGCGTGGCTAAGAAGGGAATGACGGACAAACATACCCGAAAAAGAGACAAATTGTTTCTGCAAAAATCCTAAACTGTGACATTTTTCATCCCAAAAAGCTGCACGGTGGGCGAGTGGGTAGCATGCTCACGGTTCGAATCTGCGCTGGACATCTATGTGTGGAGTTTGCATGTTCTCCCCGTGTGTGTGTGGGTTTTCTCCGGCTGCTCCGGTTTCCTCCCACATTCCAAAAACATGCATGTTAGCTTCATTGGCGCCTGGCGCCGTCGGTATGAATGTGAGTGGGATTGGTTTGACTGGCAACCAGTCCAGGGTGTACCCCGCCCCTCCCGCCCGAAAGCAGCTGGGATAGGCTCCAGCAACCCCGCGACCCTTTGAGGAGAAGCGGCAGAGAAAATGGTTGGATGGACCGAAGCAGAAAATCCCTTTCAGTGTGTTCATCAAATCCCATCCAAAGAAAAAGACGCCATACTTGAAAGGGGACTGATTAGAATGCATCCGCTCACACGTGCTGCAGTGTAAATTATTCATCAGCCCTGACGCGGGGAAAAATGCTTTTTGAAGGGAGAAACTAAAATAGCGTTACTGTCAGAAGGGGCGAGGCCACAGCAAAAGAGGAGTGTCGTCCACAGCAGATGCTCAGGGAGTTAAAGCGTGGCAGCAGCCATTAGCACCTCTCGGCCGCTCAGCCAGGGTGACAGCAAAGGTGCAGCCCTGCGAGGGCCGCAGTGCCCCCACGCTGTGCCCCCACGCTGTGCCCCCACGCTGTGCCCCCACGCTGTGCCCCCACGCTGTGCCCGGTGACACGGCTCGGGCGCCAAACAGGCACGCGCATGCACACGTGCCGTAAGCTTTCACTCCGCTACAAAACAACGCTCAGGCGCTCCCTGCAAAGACACACATACCAGGTTCTGGTGAGCACACGGCTCCGTGCTGGCTTCGGGACACTGTCAAAGAGCATTCTTGTGAGGCCTGACACGCCGTGTCGGACAAACCAGCGCAGAGGAAAATGGAGGTCAAGGTTCCTCATGGGCTCCCGTCACGTTTGGTCAGTTAGTTGTCAGGGGACCCGATTCTATTTCAGTCCATGGCAGGTACGTTCCAGTGTCCTGAAAACCGTCCTGATACGTACCTCCTTTTTGATTTGTCCCGTCTTTCAAAGCCCCTTTCTGCTCGAGCACGACTGTACCCCATTGGGCAAGAAAATGACAGCTCAACCCCATGAACTACAGAAGGGATTGGAACCTCTAACCTCACAAAAGTTGACCTGGAAAAATGGATAGAAATTCAAACAAAATCCCGCGTAAAAGGCAGTACCTCATTGGTTCGTTATTAACGTGTCATCGTGACAAGCCACATTGTCTGTTCGGACGCCGGATGGGAAGAGTAGCGTACCTATAGAAGTACGCAAAGTCTAGGAGCTGGTAATACGTAGATTTTTTTTAAGTACTTACTTATTAAATTGAATATTGTCGTAGTTACAGCATAGAATACATGTTTACAACCCTTTTAATATGTTTTTTTAAGGCTGTCAAATATGACATATTAGCTCATTTATTTCATTAATTACATTGTTTTTTATGTTACATATTCTCACACAACTGAAATGGCATGTTTGTTTGTTTTTACATATTCCCTTATTGCTCATATAACACAATGAATGTTTCATTTGCGGCTGTTAACACATACAAATGTACATAATCCCGCACAGTCGTTTGTCTGTCTTTCAATTAAATATAGTCAAAACGGGCATACACAGTATCAGACATAGCAAATTACGATTAATCTCGATTAATTCATTTGAAAAGCATGATTAATCTGATCAAAATGTTGACTCATTTGACAGTCCTAGTTCTAATACATTATTAGAGCTTTCTAGACATGAAATAACAGCCCCATATTCACCTTTACACCTCTATTACCAAATATAGTAGGCATCATAACAGCCGCAACGGGGCACAAGCCAGTGTCTTACTGTCCTGGTCCCAAGCCCGGATAAATACAGAGGGTTGTGTCAGGAAGGGCATCCGACGTAAAACTTTGCCAAACCAGAACATGCGAATCAGACAAATGACTTCCATACCGGATCGGACGTGGCCCGGGTTAACAACGCCCGCCACCGGTGCTGTTCACCGACAGGGTGCCGGTGGAAACTGGATTACTGTTGGCCGAAGAAGGAGAGGAGGAAGGTGTGTCCGTAGGAGGAGAGAGAAGAGGAATGCTAAGAGTCTAGAACTAAGAGTTGGGACTTTGAATGTTGGAACTATGACAGGAAAAGGTAGAGAATTAGTTGACATGATGCAGAGAAGGAAGGTAGACATATTGTGTGTCCAGGAGACCAGGTGGAACGGTAGCAAGGCTAGAAGCTTAGGAGCAGGGTTCAAGCGGTTCTATCATGGTGTAGATAGGAAGAGAAATGGAGTAGGGGTGATTTTGAAGGAGGAGTTTGCTAGCAACGTCCTGGAGGTAAAAAGAGTGTCAGATAGAGTGATGAGCCTGAAGCTAGAAATCGAAGGTGTGATGTTCAATGTTGTTAGTGGGTATGCTCCACAGGTAGGATGTAAGATGGAGGAGAAAGAGAAATTCTGGTCAGACCTGGATGAAGTGATGCAGAACATCCCTAGAAGTGAGAGAGTTGTCATTGGTGCGGACTTCAATGGGCATGTTGGTGCAGGAAACAGAGATGATGAGGAGGTGATGGGCAAGTTTGGTATCCAGGAGAGGAACGCTGAAGGACAGATGGTGGTCGACTTTGCAAAAAGGATGGAAATGGCTGTAGTGAATACTTTCTTCCAGAAGAGACAGGAACATAGGGTGACCTACAAGAGTGGAGGTAGGAGCACACAGGTAGACTACATCTTGTGTAGAAGGTGTAACCTGAAGGAGGTCAGTGACTGCAAAGCAGTGGTAGGTGAGAGTGTAGCCAGACAGCATAGGATGGTGGTGTGTAGGTTGACTCTAGTGGTGAGAAGGATGAAGAGGGTAAAGGCAGAGCAGAGGACAAAATGGTGGAAGCTGAAAAAGGAGGAGTGTTGCGTGACTTTTAGGAAGGAGTTGAAAAAGGCTATGGGTGGCCAGGAAGTCCTTCCAGATGACTGGACAACTACAGCTACTGTGATCAGGGAGACAGGTAGGAGAGTACTTGGTGTGTCATCTGGAAGGAAAGTAGATAAGGAGACTTGGTGGTGGAATGAGGAGGTGCAGGAGTGTATACAGAGTAAGAGGTTAGCTAAGAAGAAGTGGGACACTGAGAGGACTGAAGAGAGTAGACAGGAGTACAGAGAGATGCAGCGTAAGGTGAAAGTAAAGGTGGCAAAGGCCAAACAAGGGGCTTATGATGACTTGTATGCTAGGTTGGACAGCAAGGAGGGAGAGAAAGATCTATACAGGTTGGCAAGGCAGAGGGACAGAGATGGGAAGGACGTGCAGCAGGTTAGGGTGATGAAGGATAGGGATGGAAGGGTATTGACAGGTGCCAGTAGTGTCATGGGAAGATGGAAAGAGTACTTTGAAGAGTTGATGAATGAGGAAAATGAGAGAGAACAAAGAGTAGAAGAGGTGACTGTTGTGGACCAGGAAGTAGCAAAGATTAGTAAGGAAGAAGTGAGGAGGGCATTGAAGAGGATGAAGAATGGAAAGGCACTCGGTCCTGATGATATACCTGTGGAGGTATGGAAGTGTCTAGGAGAGGTGGCAGTAGAGTTCCTGACCGGGTTGTTTAACAAGATCTTAGATAATGAGAAGATGCCTGAGGAATGGAGGAGAAGTGTGCTGGTGCCCATTTTTAAGAACAAGGGAGATGTGCAGAGTTGTGGCAACTACAGAGGAATAAAGCTGATGAGCCATACAATGAAGTTATGGGAAAGAGTAGTTGAAGCTAGACTAAGGGCAAACGTGAGCATTTGTGAGCAGCAGTACGGTTTTATGCCAAAAAAGAGTACAACAGATGCAGTATTTGCTTTGAGGATGTTGATTGAGAAGTACAGGGAAGGTCAGAGGGAGCTGCATTGTGTTTTTGTAGATCTGGAGAAAGCTTATGACAGGGTGCCCAGAGAGGAACTGTGGTATTGTATGAGGAAGTCTGGAGTGGCAGAGAAGTATGTTAGAGCGGTGCAGGACATGTACGAGGACTGTAAGACAGTAGTGAGGTGTGCTGCAGGTGTGACAGAGGAGTTCCGAGTGAAGGTGGGACTCCATCAGGGATCAGCTCTGAGCCCCTTCTTGTTTGCTATGGTGATGGACAGGCTGACGGACGAGGTTAGACAGGAATCTCCATGGACTATGATGTTTGCAGATGACATTGTGATATGTAGTGAGAGCAGGGAACAGGTGGAGGAGAAGCTTGAGGGGTGGAGGTTTGCCCTGGAAAGGAGAGGAATGAAGGTCAGCCGCAGCAAGACGGAGTACATGTGTGTAAATGAGAGGGACCCAAGTGGAAGAGTGAGGTTACAGGGAGAAGAGATAAAGAAGGTGGAGGATTTTAAGTACTTAGGGTCAACAGTCCAGAGCAATGGAGAGTGTGGAAAAGAGGTGAAGAAGCGTGTGCAGGCAGGCTGGAATGGGTGGAGAAAAGTGTCGGGTGTGATGTGTGATAGAAGAGTTTCAGCTAAAATGAAAGGAAAGGTGTACAAAACTGTGGTGAGACCAGCCATGTTGTTTGGTTTAGAGACAGTGCCGCTGAGGAAAAGACAGGAGGCAGAGCTGGAGGTAGCAGAGATGAAGATGCTGAGGTTCTCTTTGGGTGTGACCAGGATGGACAGGATCAGGAATGAGCACATCAGAGGGACAGCACATGTTAGAGGTTTTGGAGATAAAGTCAGAGAGGCCAGACTGAGATGGTTGGGACATGTCCAGAGGAGAGATAGTGAATATGTTGGTAGAAGGATGCTGAGTTTTGAATTGCCAGGCAGGAGGCCTAGAGGAAGACCAAAGAGGAGGTTTATGGATGTAGTGAAAGAGGACATGAAGGTAGTTGGCGTGAGAGAAGAGGATACAGAAGACAGAGTTAGATGGAGGCAATTGATTGGCTGTGGCGACCCCTGAAGGGATAAGCCCAAAGGAACAGAAGAAGAAGAATAAGAGAAAATACGACACACACGGTAGCATTGGTAGCATTTCCTCCTATTCTGTACAGAACTTCCGCAGTGGCTCTCATCAGTGCAACATTACCGACACCTCGTGACCAATACTACATATCTTCGCAATGCTTTTGAAGGCCTCCTGTGAGTGCCTTATTTTAGTATTTTCGTTCATTTATCAATTTTAATGCTTGAAAATTCTTAATTCAGCCAAAGAAAAATGGATGACTGATGCATATAAGAAAAAAACAAAACAGTGATGGTGCATTAATGAATGTGTTTTTGACCAAACATGTTCGCGTGAAGCCGTGGGACTGAGAGCGTGAAGTAACGAGGGATGGCTCTAATTTAGGTAGAAGATCCAACTTACACCAAAACTTTGCAGGCCTCAGCAGGTACTTTTAAACTGGGAAAACTGGGATTGCTTGGCCGACAGCCCCGCGCGCACACTACCGACACATCGTTTGTGCATTCAGCTCGACAAATCACACGTCCAATTTGTGTCCAAGATGTGAAGTAACGTGTTTTTTTGTGGTTATTTCAGTCTGTCCGGATGTCCCATTGCTGCAGCAGAGAAGCTGGCCAAAGCCCAGGAGAAACACCAGGGCTGCGACGGCTCTAAGCCCAACCAGGCTTCTGAGCGAGTCCTAAGGTAGTCCTTTCACTTTCTCCTCATCAGGTGGTCTCCAAACAACGCTGGGTGAAAGTTTGTCAGCACGACATGTTGGACAGACGCGGGCCTTGCTGCGCCGTCCTGCGGCATGTTCGGAGATGTACTCCATGGAGGATGAAGGGGGCTCCGTGTTATCCAATGTCTGCATGTTTTGTTCCGATCTTCCTCGCCTTTTTTCTAAAAGCCTTTGAAATCTTTCATGTTTTATGTAAATGTTCTCCAGCGAATTCTTCCAAGAGACTGCGTGTTCGTTTGTCTCCTCGCTATTGAAGACAAACGTCTTTATCATCTCGACGCAATCGGTCACATTTATCTTAGTGAAGCGCTTTTTTCCGCGCGCGTGTCTGAGCCAGACATGCTCTGATGTCACACTTCATCACAAATTTCATATTTCAATCTGCCTCGACACAAACAGGATAAGAACTTGCACTTCATCTATTGCTTGTTATGCTTTGAGGCGGCGAACGTTAGGATGTGAAACGATGAAACATTGTCCCAGTTTTGTTTTACAGCACGATAAGAAAAGTACACGTGCACATGGAGTGTGCACATGGAGGGAATATCCTGTCCCCGGAACGGCCTTCCATTTACCAGCATCAACCTCCATATTTCCATGCTGGACTATTGCCGACAGTCTGCGCTTTCCTTTGAGTCTGCCCACTTTAAGCCAAATTTCCTCCCCCTCCCTTGGGCAACGTTCATTGGCTCGGTCCAACTCCCACCCCCTCGTCATTTATTTTCCAGGCCTATGTGCTTTGTCAAACGACTGGACTATCCTCTGTATGGTGACAAGAACAATGTCTCCACCAGCACGCCTCGATCCAACCTGGCCAAGGAGCTGGAGAAGTACTCCAAGACCAGCTTTGACTACAGCGCCTTCGAGGGCACCAACAACCACCAAGTGTACGGGAAACGGGCCATCGCACCCAAAGTTCACGGGCAAAGGGACACCTCCCCTAAAGGATATGACGGTAATATTAAATGGCAGGGGTCTCAAACGCAATTTACCTTTGGGCCGCAGCCTCGGCGCACATGCACCCGCGCACATTTTTATTTTAATTTTTTGTTTAAAACAATCTTCTCAAAGGTTTATTTTTTAACACAAAAAAAGATAGACAAGGACACTGCCGTGCAAAACTACAAATAAAATTCTAAATCCATCAATCCACAAATAAATAAACAAAATAAAAGGACCAAGGAACGTGGTGTAAACAAGTTCCTCGGGTACATCCCTTCTTTGGTAGTCAGTTTGTATGGAACATACTGTACTGTTAACTGTATAACTGTGTTCTGGACAAAACTACTAATAAAACAATCAATCAGCAAATACATAAACAAATTAACAACTAATAACTATTTAAATCAGTAATGCATTTCAGTTTTCAGTTGCATTTTACACTTCCTTAACCTCAGTCAATGGGTTTTTCTCTTACCTGCTTTTTATTCCTAGGGACCTGGCAGCGCTTCCTCTCCAATAGCTAAGCCACATTTGTTTTGAAAAAGACTTGTTTGGGTGTCTGGAATATACTGTATTTTAATTCACTTGGCGTGTCGTGTTGGCTTTAAACGACCCTCCTCCATGACAACGCTGCGCTAACTTTCACTGATTGAGAAATGTTTCTCTGCTTGCATCAAGCCCGAATACCCGAAATACCCGGACGAGCTGAACTGAAATGGGTACGCTTAGAAATTGGTGCCAGAGAAAAGAAGTATTTTGATGAAAAGATGGAAAGCCAAGAGACGAGCATAGTGTGGCGTGCTCCTTTTCTTCAAAGGCCACTCCCGAGCTGCCGTGAAGTCACCGCGCTACCGCCGTCTTGTCTGTGCTCAGATATCACTGTACACTGTGCATGGTGACAAACTGGTAAACAGGCTGTTTTAATCCTGGACCGTGACTGCCAACACAAGTTCCTTCCTAAGCACAAAACCTGGGTGGACAACCCGATCCACTCCAAGCAAGCCCGGTCTTGATTGTTGTTGAACACCCCCACACTTGACACAAATGGCGATCCCACCGGTGACCTTTCTATTTACGTAGAGCCAAATTCAAGTGCTTTAAGTGCACATAGGCTCTTTAGAAACAACTCCCTTTTTTTAGTCAAGTATCCGCGTTAAAAGCACAAGGATGTTCTGTGGACTTTTCATTTACGAACCAATCATTTTACCAAGGCTGTGTTTTTATTCCCAATCATTTAAGATGGTTAGACAACCTGTCGGAGGAAGAAAAGATGATCCCACCTCAATTCAATATTGGAACGCGCGTTAATGATGAACGGTCTTAAATGCTTGCCTCAGGAAAATATGAAACACGCTTCACCGGTCCTCCCAAAAACGCGTCTCAGTTAGGAAGGTCTCAAACCGAAATGAGAGCACAAAAAGGACACAGCGTGAAAACCCAAGAAAAGCAAAACTAAACCGTTGCCGTTGTCCGTATCGGTAATGGCGTGCTGAACAACATCGGTTGTTGTAAGATAGGCAGTATGTATGGAACCATATCGGACTGCTTTTTACCTGGATGCGATGTGTCCCACAGCCAAGCGTTACTGCAAGAACTCCAGCTCGGCCAGCAGCACCACCAGCACCTACGCCCCCAGCAGTAGCAGCAGCAGCCTGAGTTGTGGCGGCGGAGGCGCGGGCATGGGAGGAGGCGGCGGCAGCAGTGCCAGCAGCACCTGCAGCAAGAGCAGCTTTGACTACAGCCACGACATGGAGGCCGCACACATGGCCGCCACGGCCATCCTCAACCTGTCCACGCGCTGTCGAGAGATGCCCCACGGAATGGGGGGCAAGCCCCAGGATCTGTGCTCGCAGGTAGGGAGCCAAAACAATCTGAGAAGGTGGGCGGGCCGTTGCACGAAGGGTCATCAACCGCTTGTTCGAGATATTATTGATGTGTCATGTTTGAATATTTGCCGATAGTGGCCTAAAATGCACACAAAAATATTGCGCAACAAGTCTTCATGGCTCTTACTCACCGCTTCTTCCATCATGTACGTAGCGAGCTGCAGCCATGTTGTTGTTACCTTGGGCTGTTCATCCAACGATGGCTACCGTGAATGGCTACACTTAGCTGGCAACAAACACGACTAGTGCACTCAAAGCAGCAGTTCTCGTAGTACGTTCAAAAGTTGGTACGACCAGAGTACCTCAAAGACTAAAATTAGCTCACCGTGTGGTGTTTTTCTCGTGTTATGATGGTCCACTCATTGTCGCTTTTGCTTTATTTTACTGAGCAGCCAGGACATTTACTACTCCCTTTACCCTACCGCCATTGACAACGTACTGTAGGACTTGCAACTCAACTAGGACTCAAGACTTGACTTGGACTTTAGTCTGATGACTTGAAAATACTTTCAGTGAGTGTTTTGAATAAAATTTGTCCCCCTTTAGAGGGTTAAACTAACATGACGTAATTTCCAGCAACACACCAAATGTCCCCACAGAACCTGCCTGACGGAATCGGGTTAAGAATAAACCACGAGGGCGTGACTTACCTTTTCGCGTGTACCAGACTGCTGGACAGTGGCAGTGATTAATTAATTAATTTAATTTGCGTTCACAAATTACGAGTTCTTGGTATTTTGTTGGATAAAGACTTAAACAGTGCTTATGACTTGTAAGGACTAGAACATTTCAAGCCCAAGACTTTGGAATTGGCTCGACTTGTCCCGACTTGACTCCAGACTTGGAGTTGCACGTTTTTACGTGAAACTTGGGCCCAAAGACTTGAGACTTACTTGAGACTGGCAGAACACTTTCTCCAACCTCTTGCTGGTAAGCTTGGATATGTAATCCTCCATCTTGGCAGGCAAATCCAATCAATCATTCAGCAGAGCTTCCACATACCTTTCATGCAGGTGACAAGATCCAACTGACGCTTGCGGCCGTCTCATCTTGGCTTTCAGGAAATGTGCAAATTCTGCCATTTTTAATGAGGAAAATGTAAAAAATGGTTGGAATCAGAGCGAATACATTTATACTAATGGTTTTTTTTCACTGGTCGCTATCAGTCCCATATCCGGTTCTGTGGCTATGGTGGCGTCAAAAAAAAGAAAAGAAAAAAAAACAAAGCATATAATAAATGTTTTATTATTATTTAATTTCTCTGGAATTTGGCTATGTAATTATGTCAGCCAGACAAATTGAGTCAGTGCTCTTTATTAATTCCACATAAATAAAGGGGCTGCACAGTCATACTGGTTAGTATGTCTACATCACAGACTGGAGATTTGGGGGGGTTCTTTGTCTTTTTTGTTTGGGTATTCCTGCTTTCCACCAATATCCCCAAAACAACCACGTTGGGTTCAGTCTGTGGTTCTCAGTTATTTTCTGTCAATCCCCCCCCAAAAAAATGTTGTCGCGCCCCCCTAATTTACAGGTTTACACTAACAGGTAAATTAGGTTTACACTAACATTGAAAGTACTCCCTGCTTCTCGCGCCACCACTGACAGCTCCCCCCCAAGGGGGGGCCCGCCCCACTATTTGAGAACCACTGGGATAATTGGACACGAAATTGTCCACAGAAATGTGTGATTGCTTGTTTGTTTATACGATTGACTCTTGACCAGTCCGGGGTACACCCCGTCCCTCATCCAAAGTCATCTGGGATAAGCTCCAGCTCTAATGAGAACAAGCGGTATAGACAACGGATGGATAGATAAATATTGCCAAGTCTTTCTCCAGAGGTTGACTAATTGAGGAAATGGGATGTGGTTGCGAGGGGATGTCAAAAAGCCTCCTGATATGACCCCACAGCCACGGCATCTAAATAAGGATATGCTCCAGCAACCAGTAGCAATCGCAGTCATGTCCACCAATAGATAATCTCTATTCTTCTCCCGTTAGACGAGTACCGGCTGGGAAACCTGACAAAGATAGGGAGACTTCACTTGAACACACGCACGCATGCACTTTCCATCAACGGTCCAGGGCTGCGTCCAACACTCGGGGCTCAGCAGGGCAGTTTTTTCCCAGTCTGGGAATCAGATAGGAGCAGGACGGAGCGTCGTTTGACACGGCATGAGCCCAGTGTGTCATTTCTGAGGCGATAAGGCGACTGCTCCTGTATTATCTGCACCGAGATGCTGAGCAGGAAAACGGCTGAGGGAGCGCACAGCAGCGGGCTAATGCGGGCTTAATGCTAATGTTGTCTGTGATGGAATTGATAATCAGGCGAGCAGCAATGGAGGGGGTTTTATGAGCAGCCCATGCAGCACAGGAGATGCCACTACAGTGGAAGTAGAGAAGGGAAAAGAAGCCAAAAGCAACGTAGTTCCAAAGAAACGTGGAAGGGAATAAAGTTGGCGGGAACAAACGCCTGAAGCAGTCAGGACTTCCTGTGGTCCTAAATCATTTCATTGTCTGTCCCAGGTTAGGGCGAGAAAGGCAGGAAGGGAAGACAGGAGACTTCACGGGCCTTTTTTTCCTTCTTTACCCCTCATCCTCTTTCATCTCAGCACCTCGGCTCGTTGTCTTAGTCTCCCGTTCAATGGACTCACAGCCGGGAGGGATTTCCTCATTTACAGTAAATGCATGCATTTGAAAGGCAAGAGTTTATCATACAGCATTTCCCTTTTACCGGTGGAGCTTTGGTGTGGCCAGAAGATCCTTCATGCAGCTGCAGTTAGTTAGCAATAATAATGATTTCTTCATCTGTACAAAGCACTGTACGTGCTGCTGGTACCAGCATCGTTCAAGCATGAATAAAACCACTAACAGACCTGCCAACCTTGAAGACATGTTATGATTTGTCCTGACAGCTCATCGCACTTTTTTCATAGTTCCTGCGACTTCTGATCAAAGTACTGTCCGAAACCCTTGAGACGACCAGCACAGCAGATCTTTCACACTTTCAGTCCGGGTTCAGACGACGCCGCGCGACAAAAAGTTCTCTATTAAAGGTGTCTAGTGACATCCTGATGTCTGGCGACTTTGGAAGACACACAGTCCTGGTTCTGCTGGATCTTTCCACGGCCTTTGATACAGTGGACCACTCTATCATGATGAACAGACTAGGGGACCAGTCTGGCCCTGTACTGAACTAGTTAGACTCCTACGTGACTGGTAAAAGCTTAAGGGTATTTACTAACAAACTGGCCTGATGTGCGGCGTGCCATAAGGCTCTGTCCTGGGGCCACTATGCAAGTGAAGGGTTCTGGAGTTGAAACTAATCTATAATTATAACAGTCACTTTTACTACACATGTTGCTCCAAAATTGGACCTGGTAATAAGGTAATCGCAGCAATCGCTGCCCTTGCCAATGGTACCATTGCGATACTGAATTGCTGGTCAGCAGCCGAGAAAAACAACGACTAAAAGTCACAAGAAAATAAGCAATTTGACTTTCCACCTCTTTAGCAATAGTTATGATCCCCAAAAGTTAGCTTTGGTCATTGTTTACAAATTGCGACTGGTTTGCGTGGGGAACACGGACACTATGAATGCTGGTAACATTGATAGCATAGCGAATCCATCCATCCATCCATCCATTTTCCACCGCTTATCCGGGGCAGGGTCGCAGGGGCAGCAGCTTCAGTGGGGAAGTCCAGACTTCCCGGTCTCCAGCGACCTCTTCCATCTCCATCGGGAGGACGCCAAGGTGTTCCCAGGCCAGCTGTGAGACAGTCTCTCCAGCGTGTCCTAGGTCTTCCCGGGGGCCTTCTCCCGGCTTGGAATGGCCGAAACACCTCACCAGGGAGGCGCCCGGAAGGCATCCAAACTAGATGCCCGAGCCACCTCAACTGGCTCCTCTCGATGTGAAGGAGCAGCGGCTCTACTCTGAGCTCCTCCCGGATGGCCGAGCTCCTCACCCTATCTCTTAGGGTGAGTCCAGCCACCCTACGTAGGAAACTCATTTCCGCCGCTTGTATCCGCGATCTCATTCTTTCGGTCATGACCCATAACTCATGACCATAGGTGAGGGTGGGAACGTAGATCGATCGGTAAACAGAGAGCTTTGCCTTCCGGCTCAGCTCTCTCTTCACCACGACGGTCCGGTACAGCGACCGCATTACTGCAGATGCTGCACCGATCCGTCTGTCGATCTCACGCTCCAACCTTCCCTCACTCACGAACAAGAACCCGAGATGCTTGAACTCCTCCACCTGAGGCAAGACCTCACTCCCCACACGGAGGGTACAGTCCACCCGTTTCCGACTGAGAACCGTGGCCTCGGATTTGGAGTTGCCGAGTCTCATCCCAGAAGCTTCACACTCATCTGCAAACCGCTCCAGTAAACGCTGAAGGTGACGGCCTGATGAGGCCATAAGGACCACATCGTCTGCAAATAGCAGAGACGAGATCCTAAGGTCGCCAAGCTGGACTCCCTCAACACCTTGACTGCGCCTAGAAATTCTGTCCCATAGCGAATTCACAGTTTGGAAAAATGTATACATTTGATTCAATCACAACTTCACAACGATAAGCTGTGCAGTGCATGAGTCATGTAAGTGTCGTGTGGAGTTCGAAGCCGCTCAGGGCTGGTGGTAACCACAGGACTTGTAAATACGCTGAGAAATATTTGTGACAGGTAGCTAACAGGCACACTTTCCCGCCCGCGGCTTTACATAAGGTTTATTTCCCTTACAATCCGCCGGATCCGAAGTAAACTCGCGGGGCTGTCAAGCAGCCGCTCGCTCTTGGGTCTTGGACTTGGTAGCAGAGGTCAACACAAGCCAATGTAAATAAAGACAGAACGGTGCGACCTCTCTTATTTTGACCAGCTTATTATGAGCGTTTCAAGGAAGGTATTCCCAGAGGACACCAAGAGGACCCATGCAGCCCAGGGGACACTGCCAGGATCAGCATTATTACTTGTGGAAGGGGACAAGGGGAAGGGGTGAAGGATGAGAGGAGAAGACAAATGGGACACATAAGCTTTTACAGTATGTAAAGAGCAGCCAATAGGCACGCTGTTCTCCACGTTTCCACGTTTGATCGTCAGTGTCAGAGACTTATTGATTGCATCAATTCTTTGGTAGCCATAGCCAAAATATGGGTGGAGTTGAGTTGCCAGCACAGCAGCGGACTGTAAACCGAGCATTATTTCTACACGGAAGCGTTACGGGTTGTGCATGTTGTTGAACACGAGGGCCATTGTACACTATGTGCTGCAGTTGTATGTGGAGGCGCACGCAAAACGTGCTTATTTTTGCAGCGTTCAGTCAGCTTGTAAAAAAGATAACTGCACAATGTGAGCTTTCTGAAACCCACCCACTGACAAAACATTCATGCCAGTGGTAACAAGCGTGATGATTGGACTCCACATGGTTTTTTTTATATCAATACATAATGACTTCATTCATAATTCACTGAAACCAGGAAAATGCAACAAAATGGAGAGCAGGTAAACAGAAATATGGAAAGCAGCCCCTGACAGTTCAGCGCACCTTCCCCCCAGGGGGGCCCGCCCCTCTATTTAAGAGCCACTGACGTAGAGTAGCAACTGCTTAGCTTAGCTTAGCCTCTTGCTTTGCAGCCGCTGTGTGTACAAAGCAAACAATCCCACTCTAATACAACGGAGCAAAACAACAGTTTCCAAAGTTCCTGTACTCGCTCAATAGTGTCTTTGTAGCAGAAATTGTACGCACATATTGCAAACAGGGCCGCACGGTGGACCAGTGGGTAGCACATTGGCCTCACAGTCAGGAGGTTCGGGGTTCGAATCTCTGGTGGGCATCTCTGTGAGGAGTTTGCATGTTCTCCCCGTGCGTGTGTGGGTTTTCTCTGGGTACTCCGCTTTCCTCCCACATTCCAAAAACATGCATGTTAGCTTCATTGGCCGCTCTAAATTGTCTGTTAGAGTGCGAACTTTTGTTTGTCTGCCCTGCGGTTGACTGGCAACCAGTCCAGGGTGAACTCCGGCTCTCGCCCCAAGTTACCTGGGATAGGCTCCAGCATAGCCGCAACCCTAATGAGGATAAGCGGCGCAGAAAATGAATGAGAAAAAATTATTGCAAACAGCACATCAGTAATGATAACTATCCATCCATTGTCTATGCCCCTTATCCTCATTAGGGTTGGGGGGGTATGCTGGAGCCTATCCTAGCTGACATTGGGCGAGAGGCGGGGTACACCCGGGACTGGTTGCCAGCCCATCGCCGGGAACGCATACATGCCTATGGGCAATTAAGGGCTGCCAATTTCCCTAACGTGCATGTTTTTGGAATGTGAGGGGGGAGAAAAGCCACCCACCCACCCACGCATGGGGGGAACACGCAAACCCCACACCGAGATGCCCAACGGAGATATAAAAGCTTACTATTCCTGTGAGGTTCTTGTGTCCCTTTGCCCCCTCCCTATTCGGGTCTAAATCATCAGACTTCATCCCAGACCGATTTGCTCATCACTAGAAGTAGCAATTAAAAAGCATCCCCCTACAAATAAGAAAATAAGCAGTCTTGCGATGGGAGCCGTGTTGTATACAAGAGTCACAGCAGGGTCTATTTTTGGGGTTGCAGCCGTCTAGTTGCCGCCATCGCTGCCCATCACGGCTCCCCGGTCCAACCCCTCACCCTTAGTCCCTGACCCTTGCACCTCCCCCTCCCACAATGTCCACTCCCATTAGAGTCACACACACACACACACACACACACACTCGTGACAGACGGCTGGAAGGAAAGAGAGAGACAGTGAGAAAGGAGATGCTCACAGAGGGATGCGCTCGTCCTTGAGCACCGATGACCTCTTCTACTTCCGTCCCTCTCAAGGGCACACAGTAGCATTGTGACTGCACATGCTGTGTTACTCTGGACGCCGTGTCGGCGCTGAACTGCTATCCCATGCACAGTACATTCCCCAGTTCAGCTGTTGTTTAGTCCAGCTCTGAATACAAAATGTTTGGCTGTAATTTAATCCCAAACTTTCTCTCTTCTCTCTCTCTTTTCTCCCTTTCCCTGCACGCCTCATTTTACCTTTCAATCCTTGGACTGAAAACACACACACACGCACTTTACTCCACCGATCATCACATCCAGAGTCCCGGCCTGGATGTTGACGAGAACGGTACATTGGACCTGAGCATGAGCAAGCGTCTGTGCAGCAGCACAGGGGACTCCGTGCTCACCCCTCTAGAGCCCATGTCCCCCCAGAGGCAGGCGGCCCTGCTGGGCTCCCGCTGCTACGGAATGGGGGACGCTGCCGACTGCTGGGACCTTCCGGTGGACTACACCAAGATCAAACACATAGATGAGGACGACAAAGAGGTAAAATATGGCAATGGGTTGGATTAGACATTTGCTGCCATACGTTCAAACTTTTATGATGACTTTTGTCATCTATTCCGTTTGGTAACGATGATGGTCATTTTACTCAAGGTATTGTCAGCAGGTTTGTAACTGTGCATCTGTGATGGTAATTGTTTATTTCGAACACCCATACGTCTACCTCTGACACACAGCTCACTCCTCCCCCTCCAAAAATGTCCTGCTAGTTTAGCATTGATGATAACTGAGGTCATTATTGGATTAGGTTCATCTTCAGAACCCTCCCCCATCATTAGACGCCATTGTTCAGACATTAGACGCACAATTCAGGCTCAAGCCCTAAATATGAATCCATCCATCCATTTTCTATGCTGCTCACCCTCGTTAGGGTCGCGGGGATGCTGGAGCCTATCCCAGCTGATTTAGAGCGGGAGGCGGGGTACACCCTGGACTGGTCGCCAGGCAATCGCAGAAAACCCTAAGAAATATACAAGTACTCACCACCAACGAATGACAATGTAAGATGACAGAGCAGAAAGAATCAGAGTCACAGTCTAGCCTTTAGCCTGGTCGTCAGCCTAGTCCCACTTTCCAAGTAGTCTCAGGCAATTTCTGCAAGACCTACATAATCCACACCGCTTGACTTCTGTTATTCCAGCAACGACTTACAATCACTTTTATAATCATACACTCACTTGTGTTCGCCTCTCTGCAAGTTTCGGGGCAGGATTTTCAGAACGTTGATTGTAGAAGAAGCTAGTGCTGCTGGAGCAACCGTCGTCTACAGACATCCACTGTCTGGAACTGATGGCAGTTTTTGTGCATTTCCCTTGCCACCCATCCCCAAATGATCTTAATTGCATTTAGATCCGAGGAACATGCAGGCTGGTCCAAAAGAGAGAGGTTAGTCCTCTGGAAAAAGTAATGTGTCAGTCGGGCATTGCCAACTGCAGCGTTGTAATTACCACACAGATGAGGGCGTCTGGTCATGAGCGACGCCACCTGCAACATCTCCAAATATCCACTGCCGTTTGACGCCCCTGCACAAGTTCCATTGTTTAACCGAAGGACAAGGCAGCCCAGAACACGATGGTGCCCCCTTCACTGTGCTGTGTGGAAAACATCTTGAGTGGGATCTCGTTGCAATGCCAAGAATGTTGGAAGTCAGCAGGACCGCCGAGGTTACATTTTTTTCTCACCAGAGAATAAGAGCATGTCCCAGGTTTCCATGTCCCAGGTTTCCATGTCCCAGGTTTCCATGTCCCAGGTTTGGCGCACTTATGCAAATTCCAAATGGGCTCATTTGTGGTGCTGATGGAGAAGAGGCCTATGAAGGCATTTTTTTGTTCTTAAAACTTTCTCTCGCAGATGCCGTCTGATGGTTAGTGGACTGCACCCGGCAACCAAACACAACCTTCATTTAGGCCAGTGCTTCAAGTCCAAACTGATCGTACTCAACATGGAGTTCTTCACAGCTCTCCATTTGGTTGCATTTTCCTGCTTTCAGCTTCATCAAATACATAGTTGTCGATAGAATTTCAAATGGGGGCGCGAAAAGAGGGGCGTGACAAAAATACGTGAGAACCACTGATTTGGGCCAAGGATCTTCCCGTGTCTTGACGGACAGCCAGTCAGATCTTCTGGCTCAGGGGGCGGTGACATGTTTATGTGGGTCTACCCCTTGCCTTTTTTGTTCGATGACCCCTATAATCTTTTAAGAAGTTTAGAATGACAGTCTGACTGCAACCTCCACAACCTCAGCGTTATGCAGCTCAACAATTGGATTTGCTTCCAAAGACAGAAAGCTTTTTTGCCTTTGTTATCAAGAGACACCTGCAAAATTCTCTTATCCTGGCTGGTTCTGGAACCAATTAACTGCGCTGACTGGCACATTTTGAAATGTAAAAAATGATTTTCTATTCAAATCTGCAAATTTGAAGGGGTCGCGAAAGATCCAGTTTACAACGCTGGGAATGTCCGAAAATGAGTAGCAAGAACGGGAGCTTTTGTAATCCTTGTTGGTTTCGCCATCAGCGTATGGCACAATGCGGTGGAAAGAGCAACAATAACGGAGAGCTGTGAGGATGACGATGATTCCGAAGACTTCCGAGCACGAGGTGGATGCAGACACTGCAGTTGGCATGCGTCACTCAAGGCCGTCTGCGTCGCAGCGCCAACCCCCACCTCCCAGCACAGACTGCACATCGTGTCTCACTGTCAAACACTTGCAATGGTGTCCGATTGTCTTCTGGCTGACTCTCGGAACCACTCAAGAAGCCGTAGTTGAGACTTTCTCAGGTGGCCTAATGAATCTGAAGGTTAATTGACGTCAGCGTTCCAGTGCGTTCAGGTGTCACTTTGTGTTATGGTGCCAACATCAGGCTTTTTTTTATACGTTTTGCTCTTCTTTGAGATGAATTATGCAAAGTAGGACTTTGGGAGAGAGTCGGAATAGCTCATCTCATCAAAGAACTGCTGGAAATCAATGCACCACTGCTGGGTGCATCTGTCGATGTGCACAGGCACCCCTGTGTGCGCGCGCGCGTGTGTGTGTGTGTGTGAGAGAGATGAGAAACGGTACATGCATGAGTGTGTGCTGTATTTGTTCAGGTGTGTGTGTGTGTGTGTGTGTGTGAGAGATCCCAAGCTAGCCTACTTAATTGTTGTGCGCTCCTGCCCATGTGTGGTTTTCCTTCCTGTCTGACTCTCAGCACTTTCCCTCCCTTAATTGGAAGAGCTGCTTGACCCGGCCACACACACTCTCACACAGCATTTAGGGTCATTTCTGGACCGTCTCCTCATAAGCTTTACTGTACTTCCACTGCAGGCATGGGAGGAAAGGAGAGGGAGTTGCATCAACTGCCCTGGCTGCACATACTGCAGACATTCGTGCACTTTGAAGCAGGCTGACACGACACGGCATTGCCATCTAGTGGCCGGACGGGGCATTACAACAACAAGGCAGCCAACCGCCCCAGTCCTGTGTTTAAAGTGAGGGTAGAAAAAACATGTGTGGGTTGATGTGCAAACTGTATAGACTCAGTGATCAGCCCTGTCTGAACCCGTTTGCCAGGGAATGAGACCACTTTTACGATGGCAACTAGCGCGGTCGATCCTAAACACTAAATCACTGTCTACGGATTTCTGGTGTTCGTCCGGTGCTTGCTTGGGTTACTCTGGCTACACCCACTCCCACAGCCACGTTTGTTCCGTTCCCCAAAGACTTTCAAGCGCCCATCGTTGTGGATGCTGGTTTGTCTAGATGTGCCAGACCTGAGATTGACTGGTAATCAATCCAGGGTGTACCCTGCTTCTCACCCCAAGCCAGTTGGGATCATTCTGTGAGCGGGATAAGCGGTGAAGAAGATGGATGGATGGACTTGGCTGTGGGCGCCGTGGGCTGGAAAGTGATGCAGGACTTAGACCCTCTGCGGGCCAAAATATGGATGCCAGTTGAGGTGACCATAAGAAAGACCCTAAACCGATGGAGACAGAGATTATTCCTATGAAGAATGCTTGAAACAAATACCACATTGAATTCAGTTTGGGTGTGTTGGATTATTGGCCACAAGAGGTGTGTGACCTCATGTTCCTGACCACACACTGCATACAAAACAAGTCATTTGTAGGACGAAAGGTCAAAGTGGATGTACGGGATCTGAGTGTGCGAATGGGCTCCTTTACGCCTATCCCAACCGGCTTTGGGCGAGGGGCGGGGTACACCCAAGGACTGGTCACCGGTCCATCACCGGGCACACACAGACACTCGCCGTTCCCATTCCCACAGTTTATTCTCTAAGGAACCTTGCATGCAAGCTTTTGGGGTGTGGGAGGAAGCCGACGTACATGAACATGCGACCAGAACAACATGCCATGTCCTCACAGAGAGGCTTCAACGGAGATTCTAGCCCACCCGCAATCTCCTGACTGTGAGGCTGACTCTGTCTCTGTCGGCTGTGCGAAAAAAACATGCTAACCGCTGGGCAGCCTTGCAGAATTGGCTCCCACCTTGCACATCAAAGTTCATAACAATATGTATCGTTCTCTTTTTATGTCAGAAATGTGCTCACCTGTTCTTCTGACGTCCTCTCCTCCCCTCCCATCCCATCGCTTTTTGTCCCCCTTCCACTCGTCTCCAGCCGGATGACCTGGACCCTTTCCAAGACCTCCTGGAGGACCGCTCCTACACCACCGATGTTAACATGCCTAGTCCCAAGCCCAAATTTGCCCAGTGCAAGGAGAGTAAGAAGGACCTGATAACGTAAGAGCCAGCCTACCACCCATTCACACTCATCCCGCCATCAACATCTTCCTTATTTGTGGAGCACTTGCCCTCATCTGCATGGTGTTTCGTTCGATTCAACAGCTCTCCACAAGAGAGCTTCTCACCCAAAACATAGATGATCTCAGGGAGCAGCCTTTCCAGCGCAAAATGGTCCGCAGATAGTGAAGCTAAACTGGAAACAATGAAAAGCAGCAACAACTCAATCAGCCCCTCCTCTGTGGCTTCCCCTTTTCTTTCGCTTTCCCTTTGGGCTTATAAATCGGTCTATTTTTCCGCTGACAGATGTCCCACACCGGGGTGTGATGGAGGTGGTCACTTGACGGGCAATTTCGCCTCACATCGAAGGTGTGACTTCCTTTTCTCCTGGTGGATCTATTTATTGTTTTCAGCTTACCTCAACTATGCTGTTATCCGCTTTCTCTTTCGCTTGCTGTTCCAACTCCCTGCAAGGGATGGAGCAGCAAGGAGCCGACGTTTGCGCTACGTGTCATTCAGGGAGCGTTCAGGCCCAATGAGTGTCTTGCATGGGACGTAACGTCTTTTTTTCATCAAGTCAGCCATTTTTTTTAAAAACAAATTGCACACTTGAAATATCATTTGTCGATGTACTATTTGAAACGTAAATGGGCCACAGTCACAAGAGTGCGTGTACAAGGCAGCAATACAAAGCAGGTTCAAAGTTGAATTAGCTCCCGTGCACGTCATGGCTTTTGTGCATCCACGCTTTTACGTGTGTGTGTGTGTGTGTGTGTGTGTGTGAGACCTGTGCTACCGTTGTTGGGGTTTCTTACCAATCACTGTATATGTTTCAGTCTCTCAGGTTGTCCATTAGCCGATAAAAGTATTCGGAGTATGCTGGCCAACAACGCACAAGAGCTCAAGTAAGGCATGAAGATGACTTCCGTTTGTTGCTGTTCCTCCTCATATTCTTGTTACAACGAAGACAAAAGCACCACATACGTCGTTTGAAAGCAAAGCACGTGTGTATTTCAAATTCCGGGTTTTTCAGTACTGCAATACAAGTCAGCATTCTACTAAGAAGAAAATGATCCGTTTAGAACGGGGGCGTATCGTTTCGTCTGCGTACTAACTTCTTCCTGCAGGCTGGGAAAAAGATGCACGAGGGCCACTATTTAAATTGAGGTACAACATCGACCAAAAAAAATGTTAACTGAAAAGAACAAATTAGACAGTGCAATTTAAAAGGAGGTCTAACTTATTAAATGAGTTATATTAAAAAGTGCCTCACCTCAGAACTCTTAACGCGGAAGTGCAATTTGCTGCATTTAGGTGTGCCCGGAAATCTAAGAAAATACACAAAACAAGCATTCAGGTGTCATTGAATGCAACCCCTCATTGTTCAAAAGAACAGCTACATTGTTATTCGAACGTTAACCAGATTAACGTTATTTCCAGACGTGTGTGGTATCTTTTAACTTGACTTACTGTCAATTTTCCCTTCACAGGGAGCTGCGACTGCTTACAAAATAAATAATCATGTGCTGGCGTTTATCCTTCTGTTAACGAAAAACGTAAACATTTGAATATTTCGCAAATGGTTGCAAATGGTGATTAATCACGATTCATTAGTTTGCGTGATTAATCGGATTCAAAATTGTAATGCTTGACATCCCTACTTTAAAGACAAAACTTTGGTATTAATATTAACTTCAGGGTTTTCTCTTACAGTGTCCCTCTTTGCTCTATTTTTTCTCATTTTTGCTGTTTTTTTATTTCCACAACGTGCTGAATAACATTAAAAACCAACCGCAGGCCGCACTTTGGACACCCACTCTAGGTCCAATATACCGCAATTCCACCTTTATTGTGGCTAATTGATTCCAGACCCTATCGCAGTAAATGAATTTGTACTTTGCTATTTCTATTTCTAAGTAGAATTTCCTATTTATAAATTGAACATTTATTCATAGCTACATGCTTACAACTTTCTCTCTGCCAGGGGAATGTGTAAGATACTCTCCCTTTGTTATATAGATTTTATTACTTAATTTGAATGCAAATTTGGAATGGCCGGACCGGAGCAGGAGGGGATAGACAAGAAGAGAAAAGAAGACAGGGGGGGAGAACAGAGAGAGAGAACAACACCAGCAACAACAATTGCAACAACAATAACAAAACAATAGAGACATGACATGACTACATGTCTACAATGTCTATGACCGTCCTAAAGACCTTAATGGAAATAACAAAATAATATAATGATAAGAGCCACAGTGATAATTTTGTATTGAAACAGTCATACTTAGTAATGGTAATAGCAGCAATGAGGATGTTAACCATAATATTAAAAAAAGGGAAAATTGACAATAACTGTTGCCGACATCACCATCCTCATGATAAAGCCTGCATGATATCACCATGGATAAATCAGTGAGTTGCGTGGGGAAGTAGGTAAGTAGTGAACTGGTACCCCTGTAGGAGTGCAAACACATGCATAAATGCAAAAACGTGTGAACGTGTAATTGTCACTGAGAATGTATAAAAGGTGAGGGCCTGCCCCCCTCCCCGACCACCCCGACCCACATAGCCAGGAGCTCACAGAGCCCCCTCCCTACGAGACCAGCAAGGGGCCACAAAGAGGCAATCCCAACCAGAAACAGGGAGCCGGCAGGTCGGAGGACAACCAACCCCCAAGATCAGAAAGCGACCTCACCCCACAAGGGAAACCGGGCATGGGGGACCACACACAGCGGGCCCAGAGCCGCCCCCACCAGCCGGAAAGAAGCCAGCTCACAATCAGAAGTGCCAGCCTCCCACACGCCCCCTACCCCAAAGTAGCGGGGCCCGGTCCACCCCGCGTCCAGCCCCCGACACAGGTCCACCCAGGGACACCCACCCCGCCGAGGCTCAAGCGGAGCCGATCCGTGTGTTCCCCCATACATCCGTACATAAACAAATATGCGTAAATAAATGAAAACACACACATACTGTACATACCAACACCGCGGCTGCCCCACCCGACACCTAGAAACCGCGTCGTGGCAACCTGTTTAGGGCGTCCAAAGCGCCAGACCGTACCATCCGGGAGCCAAACCACCCCCCACCCCCGTAGCCAAGGGTGCACCAAATACTTTACCAATAATTTCCCCGCACTGTCATCAAATCTAATATAAAATGACAACGTGAATGCTCTGTTTTTACATTTTGGTTCCATTATTATGAAGATACTAGGCCCTGAGCCCTTGTTGTGTTTTCCGCCCCAGGTGCCCGACACCAGGGTGCGATGGTTCGGGACATATCACTGGCAACTACGCCTCTCACAGAAGGTACATTACACGTTCTGCATCACTACAACATATACCTATACCAACTACTTGGTCCACAAAAAAGTACCCCATTTTCCTGTCTCTCTTGAACTTGTGCAAAGCGCACGTCTAACAATGTGTTCTGCAGTCTCTCAGGTTGTCCGCGGGCCAGGAAAAGCGGGATAAAGATCATCCACAGTAAGGAGAACAAAGAGGACCAGGAGCCGATCAGGTAGGGCTTCCTGAGATGTCCAGTGTGCATTTGACTTGTCCCATGGGAAATGAGATAACGGATGGCAATAAAAAGTCCAATAGGTTGGTGCTGCCCGCACGCTGATATATGCAGGGATGAAGCTAACTTGAGACCTAAAGTTGCAGGCGAGACTTGAGGATGTTGCGGCTGAGAGTCCGCAGTATCTGGTGAGCTCCTGCAGAGCCACGGGGGGGGAAGAGAGTGACTGGCGAGCACGAGAGGCAGGGCGAGATTGATTGGAACGTTACCTAAATCCCTCAGTGGGCTCTCGGAGCTCCTCCTGCAGCTAAATTGATTTCTCTGGTGGTGCAGAACACAAACAACACACTTGGGCCATTCTCTAAGTAAATGTTTCAGTGGATTGTGAGGGTGATGTATTACTGTACAAGTATTACTGTCACGATGATTTGCTGACATTGATATACAGTATAGTGCATACAGGGGGCCTCAAGTACTTCAGAACCGTGGTCCCCAAACTTTTTACAGTGCCCTACCTTCAGACATTTGATCTGAAGCCATGCACCCCCTTGCTCCTGCACACTTAAAAAACTTAAACCACAAATAAGCACACAATAAAACATCGTACTCTGATTTATTTCTCACCTATACCGATATATGTAATTCACTATTATGTAATTATATGAGTGGTTTTTGCTCTTTACGTATATTATAACATGTATATAGTATATACAGTATATGGTTTCACGAGGCCCCTAATTGTTTAATAAATGACAGTACTGTGCAGTATTTGTGTACTTAGTTAGTCTTTGACTGTCACAGCAGCTAGAATCTCCAAGCTACCCCCGCATACCCCCAATTAGCATCCTTAGGGATACTGCTGTCTAAAACATCCACACAGGTCTGATATAGTTGCACAGTACTTACAGACACACAGTTTCACATAGTCATAGAAATTAGTCCATAAAAAGCGCCCGTTACGCTTTGTGTTATTCAAAATGTGTACAGGGTCAGGAAAGGAGACAAACACAGAGTTGTTTGTTGTTCTGCGTGCAATAAATGAACAAATCAGTGCCGGTGTTGCTGTATTGTTGCTATAATGCTGGCAGTAAAACCAATGTGGGCTGTGCACATTGCCACTGGGAACCATGGTTTTACTGGCAGCATTTTACTGAAAAGGGGATCCTTGCAGGTCTTCTCTGACCTCAGAATACGAGGCAAGGTCAAGGCAAAGAGCCGTGCTTCTTCCTACATGTGTGATGAGGCTCCACCTTCACAGGGAAGCGATGAGGATTTTGTTTAAAAAGTACTGGCACAAGTTCAGGACTTGAAATCCCCTGCACTTGCATAGATCAGCGGCTTTACAACATGAAGTCAATCATTCTGCGCTGGAAAGAGTCAACTGATGCGCTCCTCATTTTAAAGTAAATGTCATTTAAAAAAATAATACCGCACTAAACTTCCAACGGCCGACAAACTGTCTATGAAAGGTCTTTTGGAGCTTTGAAGTGGATCCCGGACCAACACCTTTTGACTTGAGGAGACAGTTGATGCTTCTTTGAGCCTGAAGTTATCATCTCCATCTTCTACTCTGTCTTTGTTTGGCATCTGCAATGCAGATGCAGACTGGCCTCATTGCAACTGGTTAGCAACTGGGGCTAACCAGTTAGTGAGTGCTATATATGCTATTGCATGTGGAAAAAGTTCCACAAATTAAAACGTGCCGGCCCATCAATCCGTAAATGTGAGTGGAACCATCCAATCGACTATTAAGCATACTGCACGTCCTCCCATGTCTGACTCTCAACGCAGGTGTCCAGTTCCTGGTTGTGATGGTCAAGGTCACGTGACCGGGAAGTATGCATCTCACAGAAGCGCATCCGGATGCCCAATAGCAGCAAAGAGACAGAAAGATGGCTACCTAAACGGCATCCAGTTCACATGGAAGTCTGGCAAGACGGAGGGGATGTCCTGTCCCACGCCGGGCTGCGACGGCTCGGGTCACGTCAGCGGCAGCTTTCTGACACACCGGAGGTACTAACCGATGTCTAAATACTCGATATACTGTAAGTTGCTCGGTGGTTTGTGTAGTCGCACGGCAAGAGTGAAAAGACCCACCAACAAGCAGAGAGCGAAGTTTGGCTGTGCAGTAAAAAAACCTTGCAAAACTTCTCTAACAACACAACTTAGTATTTCAATACGTGATTTCTAGTTACAATTACTCTATTATATATATATATATATATAGATAGATATATATACATAAGTCAGCATTGGTAAGACAGGGGTAGCATACAGTACATGTGCTACTGTTAAAAACAAAAGAGCACTTTCAGTGGCGGATTACTATCACTGTCCTGCTCCACTGACGGACTGAGAAGATCGTTCCTCCCCCACGCCACGTGCCTTTTGTTTTATGCCTGATGTTTTATGGTATTATGTATTCATATGATTTATTATTGATTCTTGACTGGCGACCAGTCCAGGCTGTACCCCGCCCAAAGTCAGCTGGGATAGGCTCCAGCATGCCCGCCACCCAAATGGGAATAAGCGGTGTAGAAAATGAATGAATGGTTTATTATTGATTATTCTGTATTATTGCACTATAAACTGAAGGTGAACAGTTGCGTATTATTTATTTATCCTTCAATTCTCTTTTCATGTGCTTACTTTTCTCTTGTTATCTTTCCCGTCTTGAGGTATTTGTGATCAAGCGATTAAGTTGATAATGACATTCTTGGAGAGCGGCTTGAAACCTGAATTTTTCTTGGAGATCAATAAAGCATTGCAAGTATCTACATTATAATAAAATGTCCTTATGCTTCACCGATAATGGTTTCCCGTCAGGCACTGAGATTTTGCACTTGCATGGCGGTGTGTGGTGTGAAAAATGTTTGCCCACTTCCTGATTTCTTGTTTCATCCAAGAGGGCACAAGAGACCCCACGACAACATCCAAAGAACTGCAGCCCTCACTTGCCCCAGTTAAGGTCACTGGTCATGACTCCACCATAAGAAAGACACTGGGCAAAAACAGCCCAGTTCCAAGAGCAAAACCTCTTCTGGACAAAAAGAACATTAAGTCTCAATTTTGAACATCTTGATGATCCCCAAGACCTTTGGGAAAATATGTTGTGGTGTAAAAGTAACGCTGCACTTCAGAAAAAGAACAGTGTACCAGCAGTAAAATATGGTGGTGGTAGTGTGATGATCTGGGGCGCTTTTACTGCTTCAGGACCTGGAGGACTTGCTCTGATAAATGGAATCTACCAAAATATCCTGAAGGAGAATGTCCGGCCATCTGTTCGGGACCTCAAGCTGAAACCAGCTCGGGTTGTGCAGCAGGACAATGACCCAAAACACACCAGCAAGTTCACCTCTGAATGGCTGAAGAAAAACAAAATGAAGACTTTGGAGTGGCCTAGTCCAAGTCCTTGAAAAGGCGCTTCATGCTGGAAAAGCCTCCAATGTGGCTGAATGACAACGATTCTGCAAAGACGACTGGGCCAGAATTCCCCCACAGCGCTCTAGAGACTCACTGCAAGTTATCGTGAAGGCTTGAGTGCTGCTGCTAAGGGTGGCCCAAGCACTTAGTGGGTTTTGGCAATCACTTCTTGGCACCGGACCATGGTAGGTGTGAGGGGTTTTCTCGCTTTATTATAGTGTTTCATTTGAACACTGTATTTTCTTCTCAGTTGTGTTGTCATTGACTAATATTGGAATTTGTTTGATGATCGGAAACAATCAAGTGTGATAATCATGCAAAAAAAACAGAACTCAGGAAGGAGGGAAACACTTTTTCACACCGCTTCCACGGCTTGATAATTCCACCAAGCAAAACGTTATTTATATTTAGTATTATTATATTTATACTGTTATTTTACACTTTAAATGTGTTTAATAAACGTGTGAGGCATATTCAGGGCTTAAACCTGAATTGTGCCCTAAATGAACAACGGCAATTGAGGAGAGAGATGGGAAGGGTTCCGCAACTTTGTGCTTTCACTGAAAAAATGTTAGCGTCACACCCGCAAGAAGGTTTGGTGGGCGGGGGGGCAAGCTATCTTTGAAATACTCGTGTTTTCTGTCATCCGCGGGTGGTCTTGGAACGGAAACCCGATGCGGAGCGGAGGTCTACTGCATACTGAACGTGTCAGCACCAGCACTTTTGAGTATTGATTTTGTCCTATTGATATGGATGGTTTTATTTCTCTCTGGGCCGCACGTTGGTGGAGTGGGTAGCGTGTTGGCCTCGCAGTCAGCAGGTTCAGGGTTGGAATCTCGGTGGGGCATCTCTGTGCGGAGTTTGCATGTTCTCCCCGTGCGTGTGTGGGCTTTCTCCGGGTACTCCGCTTTCCTCCCACATTCCCAAAACATGCATGTTAGCTTCATTGGCCGCTCTAAATTGTCTGTAGGTGCGAAGGCTTGTTTACCTGCCCTGCGATTGGGTGTACCCCGCCTCCCGCCCAAAGTCAGCTGGGATAGGCTCCAGCATACCGTGACCCTAATAAGGATAAGCAGCATGGAAAATGGATGGATTATTTCTCTTCATCCATCCACCTACAAGTCCTACATGTTCCTTCAGCGCCCGAGTAATAGTGGCCGTAACTGAGTAAGGAGAATATACCTCACACGGCTTTGTTTCTCATTGCTTCTTCCAGTCTGTCAGGCTGCCCTCGTGCCACGTCGGCGATGAGGAAAGCCAGGCTGTCTGGAGTGGACATGCTCACAATAAAGCAGCAGCGCAGCAGCAACGGTAACGGCAACCTGCACGCCCCACACAGTATGGCCGCTGGATCGTTTTGTGTAAATCAGCTTATGTTGCAGGATTTACTGGCTCACACTTGAATTGTAGTTCATAAATGATGGGAGGAGATCATCAGAACAAAGTGGTCTGGGAGAGTCTTTCTCCTTTTAATTGACTAAAATGATCCGTGTCAAATATCTCACGGACCTGACTCACCATGTCCTTCATAATTCACGGCCGCAGCCTTTTAATATGTCACTTTAACGACGGCCATCAAATATGTCGTCTATTTCGGACCTTAGCAATGTGTGACTCGCTGCTCTGCAGGCTTGGATCACGAGGAGGAGCTCAAACAACTGGATGAAGAAATCAAAGATTTAAGCCAATCAAACTCTCAAGTGGAAGCAGACATGATCAAACTCCGGACGCAGGTAACACGTCGGCACGGAAACGTCAATCCCTTTGCCTGACTGTGACGTCAAGCGCTGGTCCTCGGCTTACGGCGTTCCGAGTCTCACGCTCCTATCACTTTATAAAAAACAATTCTTTTGGTCTCGCCGGGGAACTAGCTTTGAAGAATTCGCGCGGTGCAGCTCAGGCACGGCCACGCTACTCTACCGCCCATCGGTAAGGTTCAAGATCGTGTACCCAGAGATACGGCCAGACGCACTGCGGCCAACGTCAGGTTAAGGTTCCTGAAACATTTGGAATAACCCGTTTGCACGCAGGATTATTTCCGTACTCTTGGGAAAAGAGGAAATGGAGCGCACGTGTCACTTAGTGGAGATAGCGAGTAGGTGGATTTATTCCTTGGCACGGTAGCAGGCTTTTATGAGGGTCCTCCATTGTAGATCTGCTCTGGAGTGTTTGTGAAATGACCTTCTTGTCCATAAAGACATGATGTTTTCATCTTTCACCACAACAGGGTGGCGTGGTTCCTCCTCGCTCCCAAAGTGGGGGGTTCTGCGTGTCGGCGTGTTGACACAAACGGACATCCCATGACCCAATATTTGGGTTGGAAAAGGGTGACCCCTGGATAATATATCCCAGGGATAATCTATTCCGGAATATTGGGGTTTTTCGACACTGTTATTGGTGTTTAGATGGCCTTGCATCAGGCGTCTGGTGAGGATGCCTCCCGGACGCCACCCTGGCGAGGTGTTCAGGGCACCAGGACCCAGTGGAGAGACTATGTCTCTCAACTGGCTTGGAATGCGAATGCCATTTTTTTTTTATGTAAACAGCAGTAATTTGACAAGCATCGAGTCAACATATTAAGAGGAAACCTTTGTAACCTAAAAGAAAATCGTGATTTTACAAGAGGTAATATTATGATCAGTAGTACGTGTTCCCTCGTTTATCGCGGGGTGTAGGTTCCCAAAACAAGCAATAAGTGACATCCATGAAGTATGCAACTTTGTTACGTTACAATTATTATATACTTTTTAAGGCCGTAGGACCCCTCACCATACCCCCCCGCTGAATAACTCCTACTTTTCTTCAACATGACCAGAAGCCCAAGGTTTTGTGCGATGGTTAACATCCTGCTCTGCCTTTAGGGTGCGGCCGGGGGGGCGCCTAGCGGTGCAGAAGGTTCTGGGTGTTGATGAGGATAAAAATTGCCAACATACAGCAAATTAGAGTCAAACTCGTTGCGATGGAGCATTTATGTACCTTTGGCACCTCCAACGCATTCTGTACTGCACAGGAAGGCACGGAGGAGATTGACAATGGGCTACAGTCCCGCAGCCAATCAGGACGCAGAACAGAATGCGTGATTTCTCTCTCAGCCAATCAGTGCACAGACACAACACATGGGTTCTCCCTGAGCCAATCAGGATGCAGAACACAATGCACTCTCATCCCGGTAAAAATAAGCAAAAAGTGAACCACGATGGCGCGAGGGAACACTGTACAAGTATTATTGTGAGGAAAATAAATGTCATTTTAGTAACATAGACTTGAAATATTAAAAAAACAAATATATTTTTTAAGGAGACTATTGAAGAATGTTGAAATATTGAAGTATTTGGAAAACAGCAAAAAATGGGGAAAAAACAAGTTCATACTAGTAATTAACTAGTAAGTAACTAGTAATTATATACTGGTAACTAACGCTTTTCCGCCCATATCACAAAGCAGGCGAGATGCAGTTTTTTATTTGCATATCTACACATGCTGGTTTACAAAATATCCAAGCGGCCCTGGTATCCTTTCACTTCTCACACCACAAGACCCAACTTACAGCGCAACTCGCCTTCCATCACCGTCTCGTACGTGCGTAACCCGAGGACCGCCTGTGCTGTGATAATCCACTGTAAGCATTGTAGGCCTTTTCTCCCCAGATCACAACCATGGAGTCCAACTTGAAGTCTATGGAGGAGGAAAACAAGGTGATTGAACAGCAAAATGACTCTCTGCTGCATGAGCTGGCCAACCTCAGCCAGTCACTGGTTAACAGTTTAGCTAATGCCCAGCTCCCCCATATGGTAAGGGCCTCAAGGAGCAGCAAGCCAGACAGTTGCAGTTCATAGTCGTTGCGTATTCACCCAAAGATGACACGGATGTGAGGCGCGCTTGTGAGAATGCTGAGAGCAAAACGTCCACACCAGTGTTGGAATATAGGTGTTTTATTCCACTTTTTATTGGGCTTATTGTCATATCTGTTACTGAGCAACGGCTACTATTTTCAAAATAAAACTAGCGCAAACCACTGTACAGTATTTGCATGATAAGGTCTCTCAGCATTCGCATAACATTTCAAATTTCTGTGGGATTTCTTGTGTTATGGGGATTTAGTTGTGCCACACTCAAGTTTTGCATATATTTTCCTTAATTATTTTTACCTCCAAACTCTACAAGGAGATGCACAGAACCATCATATACGTCCAACTGTCTTAAGACCAGCTTCTGACTGCTTACCCTTGGAACAAACAAACCTTCTATGCATTGGAAGTGGCATTGTGCAAGTGCTAGATAAGGGTTTTTAGAAATCAATGAGCAACTGCCCTCATTATTATCATCCTCCGGTACCGTATTACAATTTATCAGGGGAGGTGGGGAGGGAGCACCGGCAAGAGCATCATGCGCAAAACAACCAAAAACTGTCTAACTGCTCCACAAAACATAAAAATCCTATACCTATACAGGTAGTCCTTGGGTTTCGAACTAGTTCCGTTCCAAAGTCGAGTCGTAAGAAGCTCCTCTTCTCCCTCCAGATCTCCTTGTAACAGTGCACAGAATCCATGACCCCTCTAGCATTCATTAGCGTGTAATAATCTTTATCTTTGATGATGGTTGCCACAGCTGAGCGGTTGGGACCAAAACACCAATATTTTGTACATATTCCTCCTCTGTCTGAGTTATTTCTCATGCTCATTTTCACTTTTATGGTGATGACCTCGCTTTTCTTTGGTACACAGCCACTGGAGAGACATAATGAAGTGCAGAAAGTTAACTAACCCCTACACACGCTGCATTTGTGACATGTTTTGGTCAGTGTGCAATGCAGCACGCTTCTTGTTGTACCATGAATTGTGACGCTGCACGAGTCCTACTGTGCTGATGTATTTTTTATCACAAAACGTTCCAAGCTTCCAACACAGAAGATAGTTTGCTCAGTTCTGAAAAGGCAACCAGAAGTCCGCCGTGTAGCCTGTCTATGACGTCATCAGCAGTTGACTCAGAAATGTAAACACAAAAGACGTTTTATAGTTTCCCCATGCATGAAATAATTCTAAATGCATGTAAATGACGACGGAAAAGGATACACGGACAGTTAAGGTTACTTTTCCCTTCATCAAATGCACGATTCTTAATGTGAGTGCTCCCGAAGGCCCGATGCGAGGCACGGACACCATCCACCCGTCTGGTCATGAGTTAGATCTTGAACTCAATGACATTCAGTAGCATTTTTTACCTTTTTTATCAAAATGCCGGCACTTTTGGGTTATTGATGTGAGAAACACTATTGAATTCAATTAAGGTGTACATTTTTCTTGTTTAATGCATCAGTTTCATTCATCATGTATACGTGTTTATGTGCATTTGAAATTATTTACTGTATGTAAAGCTATGATTGTAAGACTAGGAAAAAGTTGTTTTGGGCTTTCTGGGATGGGTTAATAGGATTTCATTATTTCTTATGGGAAAAATTGATATGACTCACATCCATTTCGGTTCTAGTTGGACCTTCTGGAACAAATGAATGACGCTAAGCAAGGTTCCACTGTATATTAAACATCTCGGTATGTCTTGACCGACATTGGGGTTATTTAAGCCTGTTTAATAAAGGTGAGAAATGTTATTGGAAGAATAACTTAACGTTACATTCATTCATATATTTAAGTGTGCATTTGTATAATATTGACCTTAGTCAAGTGTCATTGACGCTCATTTGGTCTTCTTCTCTCCGGTCTACAGAAACCACTGGCACACAAAGAGCCTCTTCTGAGGACTAACAGCTGCTTACAGCTCCACCAGCAAGTAAGCCTTCATTCATGACACAACACAACTCCCTCTTATTAGACTGATGCACGCAAGTTTGAACGCTGAAGTGTTGTTACAACAGACCTGGGATCTTTGTAGGCCTCGTCTTGGAAGTTCTCACATTTCCTTCAGTATTGTCAATTATTGTAGCTGTGAAGGCTATAGAGTGGCCTGCAGCTTTTTTTGTTCATATTTTGTCACAGACAAAGTCACAATAACCCAATTATGTGTTCCCTGTGATTGACGGGCGACCCAGTCCGGGGTGTACCCCGAAGTGAGCTGGGATAGGATCTAGCGCACTCATGACCCTCGTGGGAATAAGGGGTAGCGTTATTGGGCCCGTACCAAGTAGTTCACTTTGATTGGAGTTGATATTTTTTAATATCCATTCCCTGTCTAGAAAATGCATGGTCAAGTCGTATTACCCAAACAGAGAACACTCAGTATGTGTTGAAAAACTTCATTACTCACCCCCGAGAGGTGCTGCTCATCCAACCCAACAAATCCCGTCCCGCGGGAGGTAGTCGCTGCGAGTGTTTCGGCCAGCGTTGGTTGTTTGAGGGACTCTTAGTCCTCGTGCTCTTTTTGCTGATGCTGCTTCGAATGCGGCCGCACGGTGGTCGAGTGGTTAGCATGTTGGCCACACAGCCAGGAGATCTGGGTTCAAATCTCCGTGTCCCCCCCCCCGCGCGGGGGTTGGTTTTCTCTGGGTACTCGGGTTAATTGGCAACTCTAAATTGTAAGAATGAGAGTGTGATTGGTTTGTCTGCCCTGCCGCCCAAAGTCAGCTGGGATAGGCTCCAGCATACCCGCCACCCGGAGGAAAAGCGGTTTAGAAAATGGACGCATGCTTCAAATGCACAATGAGGTTGGGCGTATTAAACGACCTCGGTTACGTGCCGCCCCCGTAAACTTTCGCGTGGCGAGTTTTGTTGGCAGAGTCTGCTTATATCTGAGGCTTTAGATCCCGGCCCATTCAACCCAACATCAGGCTGATGTCCGTGTCGGACCGAGACGCAACCTTGTTAAGTCTGCGTGTCGATTTGAATGTTCCCTCTAACAGCTTGTCATTCTGGACCTCCAGGAACCAATCGAACCGAACTTCGATGCCTATGTGACCTCTCTAACGGACATGTACACAGCCCAGGACCAGTACCACAGTCCAGAGAACAAAGCCTTGTTGGAGAACATCAAGCAAGCGGTCCAAGGGATCCAAGTGTAACATTTGGGGAAAGGAACCTTGCGAGATGTGGGCAGCGTCTCAGAATCCACAGCGCAGTTGCTGATCCTGTATAGTGTTATATATTGTGAATTGTTTAAGAAAAAGAGAGGTATTATGCTTAGCGAGAGACATTGAGACAAATCCTTTTCTTTTTTGGGTCTTGCTGCAAGGAGGAACACAAAAGCGTAAAACAGCAAAATAGTTTTTGAGGACATTCGCATTTTGTACGTTTTCATATGAGCTGACATAGCGTCCTGTAACCTTTCTAGCTGCTCACATATGCACATTTTAGTGTATATTCCTGGACAGTAAGCCGACTCCAACCGAACGTGCGTTCTTTTTATCGCTTGACCACGTTTTAGACGAAGAAACAAACAAAAGCTGAGCTGTGATACAAAACGACAAAAACGCGAGGAGGAGATGCTAACAATATTTCACCTCAGCGGGTGATTTGAGGTTTCCTTGTTTCTTCTGTGTCTTGCTTGTAGAGAGTTCAAGGGCAAGAACTGGCTTGCAAATTGCTTTATTTTTGACAATGCTTGAAAAAAATGTGTTTTCTTTTCATCTTGAGAAAAAAAATGTGTAGCTGAAATGGGGGAATTTGTTGAATTGGTGCTGTAAAGGAATCTGCAGAGGAACCAGAACCGGACGTATGAATGAATGTATGTATGAGCAGTTATATTGTAAACATCACTACACGGAAACCCGATGGTGGAAATCCCATGATTTAGGAGAACAAATTATTCCCTTGGGAACAGCATGTACGTTGACCTCACCAGACATCACAATCTATCAAATCCGACCCGTGTTGCTAGGATGGAGCAAAATCTCAGCAGTATCAAACGTAAATCATTTGTTTATTGTCGTTACAATCTGCAACAAACACGGAGGGTATATGCAATTTCTTGTTTATAAGCAAAGCGGGGCAACACTGATCTTTTTAATATAGCCCGTGTAAAATATTGATTTTTATACAAATCTTTTAATACTAAATGTTTTTAAAAAGCAGAGGGAAGCTGATTAGGGAGTTGTAGAAGTGAAAGGAGATACGTTCCACATGTTTTCTGTAAGATTTTGCACAGGGACACCTTCGTTTCCATGTTTTGATGTTCTTGCAGAACTAAAAGCAGTACCCGAGAGACGAGAAGAAGGAGGCTTTTGTAAAGAGTATTTATAGACAGCGGGACTTACAGGGTCACTGTCCCCACTTATGTGCCAGTAGACTATTTGCACTTGTCCTTGAAGATATTATCCTTACAAACGGCGTCGTGCAATTTTCCAGGTGACCTCTTTGGCACACGATTGGAGTAACTAACTGTTTGGAGCCACTGTGTGGATTTAGTACCAGTGAAAAAGGAAGAACAGGGAAGAGGATGACTATAATCATAGCAGTACTGTAGGCTGTTGTAAAAACATGATCAATGTTCATTTTGCTATGTTTAGGAAGACAAAGTTATCCCCCAGCAGCACTTTATATCTAATCACTGTACAAAGGAATTAAGTATAGTCAATCAGTTCAAGGCTTGGAAAAAAAACAAAAAAAGCAGACGAAAACAAAGGCCTGGTAAAAGAAGACCTTTGAAGGGTGATACAATCCAGCATCGCACACCCTGCGTGACTGTGTGCACCCCGCCATTCTCCTCTTCTAGTTGCTAGCGGTCATCAGAATTTGCCTTGTCCCGAGCGAATGCGGCGGCCGAATCTCATCGAATGAACTTTGCCGTCCCCTACCGGGACTCTCTCCTGCGCATCCTCCATGACTGCATTCGTGTCTGCAGCTTTTTGCCAATAATAGTGATGCTTCAGTAGAGTAATAGCTAGTACACGTTTTTTGGATTATTCTCATGATCCGTCCAAGTGGAAAAAGGGATTTATTAAAGCACAAACTGCTCTTCTGGCGCTGGGACATAAATCACACAATTTGAAATCTCAGACTATCTAGATGGACCGCATCAAAGGTTGTCACATATTTACCAGGATGACTTTTCATTTTCAAAAAATGCATATTGTGGAGATCATCAGAGTTTATGATTTTATTTACACCATTTACGTTCCAGATGGGTTTCAGTGACCATTAACAAAGACTGGATTTTGTATAAACTATTGTGCTCTCTGTGGGACTGAAGTTTGATTTATTTTTGTACGACACAGCATGGATTTGTTGACATTTTAATTTTGCTATAAATGTGTGAGATCACAAGTTGCTGTGATATTTCATTTATAAATCGTGAACTTTGTACAATTTTTGTCATGCTGGATGTTGACACATCTTATCTCTGAATAAAGAAAAAATGTGTTGCCAGAGGCCTGTAAATTGCCTCATGTTCTGCTTTTGTTCCCCTTGGGACTGGCGATCCGTTCTAGCTCGGTCGAACAATTCTAGAACGATGTGGAAATGATTCTTGGCTCGACATTGCCCTACCAAGCGGCCTCTCGGACCCGACGGTTCCTGCTAATTGCTGTGGTATGATGCGAAGTATTCACTCCTTTGACGTTCATGCTCACTGACAGCATTTCTCTGCCATTGTTCACCATGGGGGCCGCACGGTGGTCCAGTGGGTAGCACATTGGTCACACAGTCAGGAGGTTCGGGGTTCGAATCTCCTTTGGGCATCTCTGTGTGGAGTTTGCATGTTCTCCCCGTGCGTGCGTGGGTTTTCTCCGGGTACTCCGCTTTCCTCCCACAGTCCAAAAACATGCATGTTAGCTTCATTGGCCGTATGAATGTGAGTGTGAATGTTTGTTTGTGTATATGTGCCCTGCGATTGACTGGCGACCAGTCCAGGGTGTGCCCCGCCTCTCGCCCACAGTCAGCTGGGATAGGCTCCAGCATACCCACAACCCTAATGAAGATAAGGGGTATAGAAAATGAATGAATGTTCACGATGGAATTCTGGGTTAATATACGAATTCGCCAGCAGATGGCAGCAAACTCAAACTGACAACTCAAGGTCAACCGTCTATCAATTGCAAGTACACAAGCGAACTACTCCTCACTAAATACTCGCTCAGGCAAATCTGGAAGTATAACCAATAACAGACTAATATTAGGACCAAATATTGGTGGACATGTTTTTATGATGTTCATTTTCACTTCCATGGTAATGGCTTTCCTTTTCTGTGGCGCGCTGCCGTTTGGCAGACTTAAAGTACAAAAATTCTCTTCTTCGTTAGTGCCGTGAACTTCTGTTCCTTTGGGCTTATCCCTTCGGGGGTCGCCACAGCGAATCAGTTACCTCCATCTAACTCTGTCTTCTGTATCCTCTTCTCTCACGCCAACTACCTTCATGTCCTCTTTCACTACATCCATAAACCTCCTCTTTGCTCTTCCTCTAGGCCTCCTGCCTGGCAATTCAGAACTCAGCATCCTTCTACCAACATATTCACTATCTCTCCTCTGGACATGTCCCAACCATCTCAGTCTGGCCTCTCTGGCTTTATCTCCAAAACCTCTACCATGTGCTGTCCCTCTGCTCATTCCTGATCTTGTCCATCCTGGTCACACCCAAAGAGAACCTCAGCATCTTCATCTCTGCTACCTTCAGCTCTGCCTCCTGTCTTTTCCTCAGCGGCACTGTCTCTAAACCAAACAACATTGTATTTTTGTTTCATATTAGGATTCAACAGCAATGAGGTAGTTATGGATAGATAATTAAGGAATAACAGGAGTACCAAAATTAAAATCCATGTAGAAATATACAGAGAATCAATCATTAAAAAAAACGATTATGTGATTCCATGGGATAGGCTCCAGCATCCCCGCGACCCTAATGAGGATAAGCGGTATAGAAAATGAATGAATGAATAATTTTTTTTTCCATTTTTGTCATTGCTCTTTCTGTCCTGTCTTCTGTTTTTTCCATTTTGTTGCGTTGCATTTCCTGTTTTGTCTTTGGCTTTGCCATGTACTTTTTCTAATTGCATTTACCGGATGGATCAAGCTCAAAGACAAAATTACGACCCGCCTGTCGTTACGCAATGTGTACCGGAAGGGGGACCGGTTCCATGCCTGTGCAGAACGCGTCTACCTCGGCAAACTTATTTTACTTTGTCTGTATTTTATTCAGCGTCCAAAAAACACATTTATTATGTGTGCAAGAAAAGAAGGCTTATAACGTATTCACTTGCACCATGGGTATGATATTTAAAAAAAATCAATTATGTTGCATTTTCTTAATTTAAAAAAATGGCGGGGGGGTGTTCAGTGCCGTAAAAGAGATCAATCAATTACGTAGATTTCTTATTAGTAGTACAAATTCGCAACGTTTGGCCAAATGCAGACACATTCTGCACAGGGGTAGAACTGATCCCGATTTCGGTACACATTGTGTAATGACAGGCAGGGCATACTTTTGTCATTGCTTTTACCAGCTAGCTTGAGCTAGTTGGTAAAAGCAACGAGAAAGACAAAACAAGAGAAAAAAAAACAATAATAGAAAAAACCAACACAGAAAAAGCAAAGTCAACATGGAAAAAGGATTTGTAGATTTTGTACTTACTTACACATGTATTTCCTTAGAATTTTGGCACTGTGGTGATTCCACAGACCATAAGATGTTGGAACATCCAAACAAATAACATATGAGTGCCATAATGCATCATTAATGCTTTTCTCGGGAGTTAAATTATGTAGCTATTGGAATGCACAGTATCAAGAGTTTCAGTTACACCATTGCATCAATATTTGTGTTGAACCAGCCTAATGGTTTGGCCAAGCTTGACCATAATGAAATCTATTGTACTGAAATGCATGCTACAAGAAGAACAGGATGTTAGATTTTGTTCAGAGACACATTGATGCCTGTGCCTCCAACAAAGAGTAACAAAGGGATGCAAAGGGTGTTTATTTGTGTCCGTGTTCCAATGCACACAATCGGGTCAGCTGCAGTACAGTCACATCAGGAAGACGTTTCCTGTTCTTCACTAAGATCAGAGCACTGTTGCATCCCGACAACAGGTTTGGAAAAACAGGACGGACAAATAAACAATGCAAATGTAATCACATACTGTGGCAGACAGTATAGTTTTGGTCCATTCCAGATGAAGACGTCTCCTTTTACAATCTCGGTCCAGTTTGAAGAGTTAGACTGCGTTAAACATTGCTAGTTTGTGCTGAACTGGAATGGGACAAATTCCGTATGAGCCAAGCCATTCATTGCATAAATGAAGGATTGCATGCTGCCCACTTACAGTTGTTGAACACGCTCACCAGCCATTTTAAAAAGCATTGACGCCATGGAAAAAGAATGGGACTACATTTGTATTGTGTTTTGTTATTGAATCTCTTCACATTTCCACATTTCATATTGCCACTCCTTTGATTCCATATGGATGGGCATGCAGTACAAATCCTCTAACCAGCGTGGTGTCCATTCAGCATCATGACATGACGCACTTGTGAGGTGGATAAATTATAAATGATGAATGCTCACTGATTTTTGACCTATATCTGAGACAGCTAAGCCTTTTATGTCCATAGAAAAGGTTTCAGATCTTTGGGTTGAGCTCGTGGAGAAATGGGAGCGAAAATAAGCGTTGCATTGTGTGTAGAGCTCGGTAATGTTTTAATGACCAATCAAAAAGTGTCATAGGTGTGGCTGGGATGCTTTATTGACCAATAATATGCCAGTTTCGGTCTGCCTAGCAACAAGTGACAGAACAGGAAAACGTAGCCAAACAAGGCTACTTCTTGAGGTTGCTATCCCTGCTACAGTATTTTTTAAATCTCAATTGTGAAGTTTCACAACGATTGACAAATCATTTCCGTTCATTCAAAAAGCCGAGAAGAGAGTTCTCCTCCCCCGTACATACCTGAGTGGTTGGTGTTTGGGGGGAAACGCCAGGGAATGATCGAAAACACTCAACCGTCTTTGGCTGCTTGGCCTTCCCGCCCCGCGCGTGCACGCGTCGGCGCGTGAGCGGCAGCAGTGGCTGTGCTGTTGCTCGCCTGCTCGGTGCTGCTCGGCGCTGCTCGGCTCTGCTCGGCTCACTGCTAGCAATGGCGCTGCGGGCTGCCCAGCTCCTCTCTCCTCGTCTCTTCCTCGCCTCGGCTTGCCTTCTGCTCGCTAGCGGACCACATTCGGTTCTGTCCTGCCCGAGTCGGTGCTTATGTTTCCGAACCACCGTGCGATGTATGCATCTGAACCTGGAAACGGTACCGGCAGTCTCTCCTCAGACCACCATTCTGTGAGTAGCCCCCTCTTTGTATTTCCCTGAACTCTTGACGGGGACAGCTTTGTGAACTTTAGTCCGCAGCTCAGTTCTTCGGGAAACTTTAGTCGCTGTAAAGTGTCTTTCCTTAGCAGGCTTAACTTCCCCGGCCGCCCAATCCCGCTGAAGTGCAAACAAAGGCTTTTGTGGGCTAGTTGGAGCTCTTTCAAGACGTCCCAGCAACACCTGCTTAGCGGGCTGACCATTACCCATTAGAGGTTAATGGTCAAGGCTTTGGGGGTCACACAGCTGCTGGAGGGGAGGTGGATGCGGGGAAGGTGCAAGTCCTCTGGGGGGTTGCTGGTCCCTGCATCAGGACTGCAATTTATGGAGGTGCTTTCAAAGCACCTGGGAGTGGAGAACATGCAGGCATGCAGGTAGGTAATACTCCAGACATCGGGGTTGCTTCTGTCGACATCCCCTCTCTGATGATGCAATGAAGTGCCAGACTCTCGTGAAGGTCTCCTGGAAGTCTCGGAAACAAATGGATGTATCTAACGAATGTAACGGTTCAGTTGAAGAAAAACCCCTGCAGGGAACATCCACAGTACAGTAGGTCCCGAGGTTATGAAAGAGTTCCTTTTGTAAGATGATTTGACCTCCAGACTTAGACCTAAGTCACTCATGTCCTGCATGGAGCACATGAAACAGGGGTAGGGAACCTATGGCTCTGGTGCCAGATCTTACGGCTCTCGGACACCATAGCATTTATTTCTTTTGATTTCCTTTTTTTCTTAAAATATATGTAACATATCTTGCTTTAAGGCCGCACGGTGGTCGAGTGGGTAGCACGTTGGCCTCACAGTCAGGGTTGGAATGTCCGTTGGGCATCTCTGTGTGGAGTTTGCATGTTCTCCCCGTGTGTGCGTGGGTTTTCTCCGGGTACTCCGCTTTCCCCCCACATTCCAAAAACATGCATGTTAGCTTCATTGGCCGCTCTAAATTGTCCATTAGAGTGTGAATGTTTGTTTGTCTGCCCTGCGATTGGCTGGCGACCGGTCCAGGGTGTACCCCGCCTCCCGCCCAAAGCCAGCTGGGATAGGCTCCAGCATCCCCGTGACCCTAATGAGGACAAGCGGCATAGAAAATGAAGGAATGAATGAATATCTTGCTTTACAAAAAGGGGGTTCAAAGTGCGGTCCGAGTGAGTTATGGGCCCGCGACACATAAATACAAAAGTACAGTTTAACAGAAAACTTCAGGGAAAGAGCAAAAAGTGGTAGCAGCAGTAATTTTACGAAAATAAAGTCCAAATATTAGGCGAAAAAAAGTTGTCCTTTTTGGATCTCTAGGTTGTGGGAAAGGTTCTAATATTAGGAAAGAAAAGTCCAAATATTGAGGGAAAAAAAGTGACATTTTTATGACAATAAACTTGTAATGTTATGAGTAAAAACAATGTGATTTTAGTTGCTAAAAAAGTTGTTATATTATGGGAATCAAACAAACCAAAAAAAACAAGAATTTGTCATTTTTGGAATATCAGGTTGGGAAAAAATGAATATAGGAATATAGCTAAAATATTGTGTGAATAGTCCTGAAATTACAATTAAATATAACCTTTTTGTTTTATCGTGTGTAATGTTTTGTAGAATGTTTTTTTTGGCTGACAATAAAAGAAATAACATTGAAAATATAAAACCTTCTCCGCAGTCTCACCCATCCAATTCGGAGACTCATTACAAACGATTCAAGTAATTACTTGCTTAAACTTTTAGTTGTACTCACTGTTCAAAACTATGACATGGCTCTCACGGAAATACGTTTGTGGCTTTCATGGCTCTCTTAGCCGGAGTACCTGGAGAAAAGCCACGCATGCACGGGGAGAACATGCAAACTCCGCATAGAGATGCCCAACGGAGATTCCAACCCGGGTCTTCCGGATCTGCTGACTGCGTGGCCAACATGTGAAAGCATATTATCTTTATCTTTGATGATGGTCATGACGGTTGGCATCATGATTGGATGGATTGGCGCTTCTCCCCCTTTTCTTTTTTTTTACCCTTTTTGCAGTGTCTGGTTTCACTTCTAAGGTTGCTTTGCTTGGGAGGCATGATGACGGACAGAGGGCGACATTGTCCTTCCTCACCCTCTGCACATGACAGCGTATTTTTAATCCGCCTTGGGTGCAACCAGTTGTCGAGTGAGTCTCGTATTTACGATCCAAAGCGCTTGGGTCTAAAATAAACGCAACGCCCGTCTGTACTTTGCCGGACACGGATTGAGCCACACCCTTTAATAGTTTACACACTCAGGACTGTAAAATGTTTCCTTACGATCAAATGTTCAGCCCTAATTCGATATAAATTAGCCTACATTCCCCCAGGTTTGTTGATCGTCAAGCACTTTTTCAATGATTGTTTGCGTGATGTTTCTTGTATCGACAGGGACTTGAGGAAGTGACCTCCACTCTGGCAGTGTATACACTAGCAAAACTAAGTTCAGTTCCATATTTTTCCATATTTTGTGACCAGAGTGGGACCCTATGATATATAGTCTGTGATCTGGGGTCGTGAACAATAAACCCGTGCGACTAAAGATCTGTTTCGAGAGAAGCAGGTGTCAGTAGTAGCCTACTTGACGTGCACCGGTATCGGGAGACTAGAAACCGGTTGACCGTGCGGGAGCCTGGACTGCCGGCGAAACAGGTACCGTTCACGCTCCGGAGCTTACCGAAGACGAGAACGGATGTAAGTGGAGCGCTAACTAGTCACCGCGGAAGTACGGAAGGTACATGGGTTTTCCGAGAAGGGTGGAAAACCGGACAAAAGCCAGAGCATTTGCAGGCTATGCACAACGTATCTTGACAACAGACATGAGTTTGGTAGACTCTTTTCTAGGGCTGCTGCTACCATTTTGTTATTTTACATTCACACATTTGTTACTTACATCGAGTGTGCGTTTACTAATATTGCTATTTACTTATCTTTGCTATGGCAAATTGTATGCCCTTTTTGGGAAAAAAAGTAATTATTTAAAGGGCTTAGTGCTGTTTGTTTATTTGTATTGATTTGACTGAAGGCTAAGTCTTCTTTTTTTCTTGATATATTGATCCCACCAAAGAAAAAGATGTTCATTTAGTCTTTTTGTTTTCTTTATCCGTGTAGATAAATACGTTTGACATGTGGTTCTCTTTGTTTTTTGATTTTAATTTTTTATTTTTGGCAGTGCCTGACAGCATATTTTGAGAAATGAGGCCCATCTGCATTTGAAAATACCGTAAGAATGTCACTTCCGTAAAATTGGCTTTTTTATTCTATAATGTTAGACTAATTTCTACATCCACAAATGTTAAGCATACCTTAGAATGGTATCGAATCCAATCACATTCCATCTTATTGCTCGTATATTACATATAGAATCACGTCGAATTGTAGTATTTTTTAAATATATATAGTTTTTAGTAGCATCAAATTGTCTGTCTCAAAGACATCCTACTGCGCGCCGAACATTTCATCTAGTACTTGGGAACGTCAACATGCCTTGACTTTTACGGTCCTCCTAAAGTACAATTATTCACCTTAAAGTTCAATAATTTGAATAACGAGGCACACAACAATGTACTTCCACTGAACTCCTGTTTCTGACTTATTTGCTTCCCTCCCAGCTCAATAGCTCCCTTTTTCATACGACAGCTGCCAATCAAGCAAAGCCTCAGATACATTGGTGCCTTTGTGTGGAATTGGCTCTGTAATCTACTTGACGATGCAGTGACCTATTAATAGCTACTTTCAGCTCTCGAATAGGCGGACAAAGGGCATCTTAGTCCGCTTGAACCACTGCAACCACTGTGCAGAAAATGGCCTTGTTCTTTAGCACATGGGGTCGGCCCACAACAGCCTGGAAGTGAACCCATCATTCAACCCAGGAACACCCCACACCCCTCCCCCGACCATCCTTTGCCACAGCAGAGAGGATTGTTTAGGTGTTCTTGCAGGATGTCTAAAAGTGTTGCACGGCTGATCCCCTGTAAGTGGCCGCTGTCATTTCCTACATGCTTTCATGCTTGGGAGCTTTGAAGTTGTAGCCTCACCTCACCTGTCTGTCATCAAACATGGCCGCATGGCTGTTTCCCCACAAGCTGTAATGGATCGGTCAAAAACCGACTGACCCTCTGCAGGGGAACAACGAAGAAATAAGGGCGGATAGCATGTGTGATGTATGTGCACACTTTTCAAATGCAGGTTAATGTTTGTCAAAAATTGTTGCTTTTGGTTTGAGTTGTACTGCCGTTCCCAAGAGGTAGAGAGAATTTGAATTTTGCGTTTTTGTTTATTTTTATGTATTCAATTGTAGCAGTGCCCTTCAGTCGGTAACCCGTGGGCCAGTTATGGAACTGCCTATTTGCGAATCGTGAACTAACAATGAGACTTCTTCACTGTGCTGGAATTGATGGTCTGATTATGGAAATTTAGGGAAAAAAATTGCATAGCAAAAAACTGTCTGGAAGATTTGGAATCTGACACTTTGGCCTTCAAATTAAACGTTATAGCAGCATTTTGTTGGCTTGTTGCTTACCAACTCCATCCATCCATTTTCCTCCGCGTATCCGGGTCCGGGTCGCGGGGGCAGCAGCTTCAGTAGGGAAGTCCAGACTTCCCGGTCCCCAGCGACCTCTTCCAGCTCCACCGGGAGGACACTGAGGCGTTCCCAGGCTAGCTGTGAGACATAGTCCCTCCAGCGTGTCCTAGGTCTTCCCGGGGGCCTTCTCCCGACTGGGCATGCCCGATACACCTCACCGGGGAGGCGCCGGACTAGATGCCCGAGCCACCTCAACTGGCTCCTTTAAATGTGAAGGAGCAGCGGCTCTACTCTGAGCTCCTCCCGGATGGCCGAGCTCCTCACCCTATCTCTCAGGGTGAGTCCAGCCACCCTACAAAGGAAACTCATTTCCGCCGCTTGTATCCGCGATCTCGTTCTTTCGGTCATGATCCATAACTCATGACCATAGGTGAGGGTGGGAACGTAGATCGATCGGTAAACAGAGAGCTTTGCCTTCCGGCTCAGCTCTCTCTTCACCACGACGGTCCGGTACAGCGACCGCATTACTGCAGATGCTGCACCGATCCGTCTGTCGATCTCACGCCCCAACCTTCCCTCACTCGTGAACAAGAACCCGAGATACTTGAACTCCTCCACCTGAGGCAAGATCTCACTCCCAACCCGGAGGGTACAGTCCACCCGTTTCCGACTGAGAACCATGCCTCGGATTTGGAGGTGCTAAGTCTCATCCCAGAAGCTTCACACTCAGCTGCAAACCGCTCCAGTAAACGCTGAAGGTCACAGCCTGATGAGGCCATAAGGACCACATCGTCTGCAAAGAGCAGAGACAAGATCCTAATGTCACCAAGCTGGACTCCCTCAACACCTTGACTACGCCTACAAATTTTGTCCATGAAGATTATGAACAGAATCGGTGACAAAAGGCAGACCTGGCAGAGGCCAAAGTTCACCGGAAACAAGACTTACTGCTGGCAATGCGAATCAGGCTCCTGCTTCGATTGTACAAGGACTGAATGGCACGTAGTAGCGGGCCACCTATCCCGTACTCCCGGAGCACCACCCACAGGACACCATGAGGGACACGGTCGAATGCCTTTTCCAGGTCTACAAAGCACATGTAGACCGGTTGGGCAAACTCCCACATCCCCTCGAGTACCCTTGCTAGGGTGTAGAGCTGGTCCAGTGTTCCGCGACCTGGACGAAAACCACATTGCAGCTCTAGTAACCGAGGTTCGACTAACGGTCGTGCCCTTCTCTCCAGCACCCTGGAGTAGACTTTCCCAGGGAGGCTGAGGAGTTTGATTCCCTTATAGTTGGAACACACCTTCCGGTCACCCTTTTTAAAAATGGGGACCACCACCCCGGTCTGCCAGTCCAGAGGTACTGTTCCTGACTTCCATGCAATGTTGTAGAGGCGTGTCAACCAACACAGTCCTCCAACATCCAGAGCCTTGAGGAATTCCGAGCGGAACTCGTCTACCCCTGGAGCCTTGCCACTGGGGAGTTATTCAACTACCCCAATTACCTCATCCACGGTGATAGAACTGTCCACGTACGTATCCTCAGATTCTGCTTCCTCTACGGAAGGTATGTCAGTGGGATTGAGAAGGGCCTCGAAGTATTCCTTCCACCGACCAACTATTTTCACAGTCGAGGTCAGCAAGCCCCCGTCCGCACTGTAAACAGTGTGAACTGGGGGCTGCTTCCCCTTTCTGAGGTGTCGGACGGTTTGCCAGAACCTCTTTGAGACCGACCGAAAGTCGTTCTCCATAGCCTCACCGAACTCCTCCCGAGTTTTTGCCTCGACTACCACTGAAGCCGCGTGCCGCTTGGCCTGCCGGTACCTGTCAGCTGCTTCGGGAGTCCCGCAAGCCATTCATGCTTGATAGGACTCCTTTTTCAGCTTGACAGCAGCCCTAACGCCCGGTGTCCACCATTGGGTTCGGGCTCGCCACCACCACTGGCACCCACCACCTTGCGGCCGCAACTACAACTGGCTGCCTCAGCAATAGAGGCTCTGAATACGGCCCATTTGGACTCAATATCCCGGTCCTCCCTCGAGATGCAGGCGAAGCTCTGCCGAAGATGAGAGTTGAAGACTCGACGAATGGTAGACTCTGCCAGACGTTCCCAGCACACCCTCACTACGCGTTTGGGTCTGCCAGGCCTGACCGGCATCCTTCCCCACCATATAATCCAACTCATCACCAGGTGGTGGTCAGTTGACAGCTCTGTCTCTCTCTTCCATCGCGTGTCCAGAACATGCGGACGCAGGTCTGATGATACGACCACAAAGTCGATCATAGACCTGCGACCTAGGGTGTCCTGGAGCCAAGTGCACTTATGGACATCCTTATGTTGGAACATGGTGTTTGTTATGGACAAACTGTGATTCGCACAGAAGTCCAGCAGCAACACATCGCACGGGTTCAGGTCAGGGAGGCCGTTCCTCCCAACCACGCCCCTCCAAGTCACACTGTCATTGACCTTATGGGCGTTGAAGTCTCCCATCAGAACTATGGAGTCACCAGCTGGGGTGCTCTCCAGAACCCCTCTGATAGACTCCAAGAAGGCTGGGTACTCTGAACTGCTGTTTGGCGCATACGCCCACACCACAGTCAGGACCCTTTCCCCAGCCCTAAGGCGTAGGGAAATAACCCTCTCGTTTAATGGGGATGACTCCAACACAGAGGCATCAAGCCGGGGGGCTAACAATAAGCCCACACCAGCTCGCCGCCTCTCCCCTGCGGCAACTCCAGAGAAGAACAAGGTCCAGCCCCTTTAAGGAATATAGATCCAGAGCCCAAACTGTGGGTGGTAGTGAGTCCGACTATATCTAGTCGGAATCTCTCCGGCTCTTCCACAAGCTCGGGCTCCTTCCCCACCAGAGAAGTGACATTCCATGTCCCAAGAACCAGATTTGGCCGCCGAAGACCACGTCGCCCGGACACCCGCCCTCGACCACTGCCCAAATCACACAGCACCGAACCCTTATGCTTGCCCCTGCAGGTGGTGGGTCTGCGGGGGGGGGTTCTCGTGTGGCTTCTTCGGGCTAGGCCCGGCTAGGTCCCACGGGTGAAGACCTGACCACCAGGCGCTCGCCTGCGAGCCCCTCCCCCAGGCCTGGTTCCAGGGTGAGGCCCCGGTATCCCACGTCCGGGCGAGGTGCGGTCACTCCTCTTAGTTTTTTTCATAAGGGTCTACTGAATCACTCTTATTCTGGCTCGTCACATAGAACCTGTTTGCCTTGGTAGACCCTACCAGGGGCATAAAGCCCCCGGCAACATAGCTCCTAGGATCACTCGGGCACTTAAACCCCTCCACCACAATAAGGTGGTGATTCCCTGAGGGGATCGGGGTTGCTTACCAACTCTAGAAGCATATTATTTTGTTCTTTCTCTCTGAATTTTGCAGCTTCACTGTATTGCGATTTTTCAAAATAATAGATATTGCCTATGTGTGTGTGTTTTTCTAAATTGTCCATAAGTATAAATGTGAGTGTGAATTCTTGTTTGTCTAGTTGTCTACAGTATATGTGCCCTGGCAAACAGTCTAGGGTGTAACCCGCTTCTCGCCCAAAGTCAGCTGGGATAGGCTCCAGCATACCCCGCAACCCTATTGAGGGTCAGCGGCATAGAAAATTGATGGATGGATGTATATATATTGCTATATATACATATTGATTAATAAATCAGTGGTTGAACGCGGCCTATTATTAGTCAAGAAATATGCCTGTTGAATCAAGCGTAACATTGGTTAGATTAACTATGTGTATATATAAGGCATTCAGAAAGCGCACTCAAACGTGCTGTGAACGATATACCTGTAGTATTCTACACTGGTCACCAGGTGTCAGTAATGTACCTACAAGCACTAGACTTGATTGTCAGAACGACGGGCCTTTAATGCTTGTGTGAATTATCTCACAGGCACAATAACTCCTAATAAAAACACTGTTGCCGCCCCCAACATCACTTTTTGTCCACCTGCTACTCTGCTCCCCTGGGGAGCACATTTATAACAACACACGCAAGCACGGTTCTCATTTATGTCTTAAATGGCTTGTTTACTTTTATGTCTGCTATATTGGATAATATAGTGTAAAGGTGACTATAGGGGTGTTGGTTCATGTCTAGAGGGCTCTAATAATGGAAAAAATAAGAATTTAGAAGGTTGTTGAAACTTTCATTTTATCCTCTTGTAAAATATGTTGGCTTGCCAAAACCTTTCTACAAGAAACTTGGACTAAGAAACACAAGTGATTTCTTTTCTCTGAAAGCATGTGTTTTTCAGCTGTTTTCTCTGCGGATTGTAGGCATGATAGTAAATTATGGTCCCTCGCTATAATAACACATCTGTATAACTCCTCAAAAATGTCTTCTTCTACAGTCAATGTTTTTGCTGGGCTGCAGGTGAAGTTACCTTAGTGTAGTGGTTCCCAAACTTGTTTTTGCCACGCCCCCCTTTTGGAGATAAAAAGTAGCAGCTTGTAGTCCGAAAAATATGGTTATAATTAAGCGCGTTCATGGTAGCTCCACGCCCCCCTGTCATAATGATGGGCCCTAGGGGCTCCCAGTTTGAAAATCACTGCCTTAGTGTAAGTTGTGTATTTGTTGTACCTTACTGTGCATCAGTCACTGCAATAGCAGCATTTATGCCATATTATTTATATGTTTGTTTCATATAGTAGTATATCCTGCTAATTATCTGAAATAATAGCTGTGCCTCAGCTGAATCCAAACAGTGGTATTGTGTGCAGAATACAGACCACATGTAGATTGTGTTCAGATTTTGAGATAAATATTGAAGATGTAAACATAGGGCAAACACTGTATTTCTTTTTTTATTCTCATAGATTCAATGTCTTTCAAAAGGTATTTTCAACTAAACGTATCATTTTCTTTGTCAATATTATGGCACACATACAGGCGTCCCTTGTAACTTTGTGGTTCGAATTCTGCGGCTTCAGTCTCGCAGTTTTTCAAAATATATTAATAAATTATCCCTTCTTTGTGCTTGACTGTGACCTATTATTAGTCAAACCATGCATACTAAATCAAGTTGTACGCATTCTTGGCCTAAATTAGGCATATTGAAGCATAAAAATGGGTGAATGAAAACAAATACAAATGTAATGCATTCAGAAGATGTGATGTAGTAATAATGCACAGTAGGAGTACAGTATCAGTGACTTGTTGTGTGCTTTTTTAAGGGTTGGGGCTTGGGGATTGATGAGTGTGTTTAGTGAAATGGCACAGAGCAGCCCCATATGAGAATGTTCACTGCGTATGTGTTCCCTGATCGTTATTAAAGTGATTGACGTGCGTTAACCACAAACGGGGGCGTCACAGTAGTAGACCAGTACACTGGTTACTGGGTGTTTGTAATGTTACATTGTCGAGATAATAGCCACCGCAGGATGTACGCTGTCCACAAAAAAACAAGGGACTCTGTCAAGGCTACCATGTAAGTTTATGCTATGTCTTATTTGGTGTCCCAATCTTATACTGATATCAGATATCTGGTCGATATCATCAAAGAAAAAACAAACATGTGCAGTGGTGTGAAAAACAATTTGCCCCCTTCTTGACTTTTTATTCCTTTGCATGTTTGTCACGCAAAATGTTTCTGATCATCAAACACATTTTAATATTAGTCAAAGATATCACAAGTAAACACAAAACGCAGTTTTTAAAAGAATGTTTTTATGATTTAGGGAGAAAAAAATCCAAACCCACATAGCCCTGTGTGCAAAAGTAATTGCCCCTGCACCTAATAACTGGTTGGGCACCCTTAGCAGCAATAACTGCAATCAAACGTTTGCCATAACTTGCAACAAGTCTTTTACACGCTCTGGAGGAATTTTGGCCCACGCATCTTTGCAGAATTGTTGTCATTCAGCTTTATTTGAGGCTTTTCTAGCATGAACCGCCTTCTTAAGGTCATGCCAAAGCATCTCCATGGGATTCAGGTCAGGACTTTGACTAGGCCACTCCAAAGTCTTCATTTTGTGAGGTGGATTTGCTGGTGTGTTTTGGGTCATTGTCCTGCTGCAGCACCCAAGATGGCTTTAGCTTGAGTTGACCAACAGATGGCCGGACATTCTCCTTCAGGATTTGTTGCTAGAAAGTAGAGTTCATGCTTCCATCTATCCCAGCAAGCCTTCCAGGTCCCGAAGCAGCAAAACCAGCCCAGACCATCACACTACCACCACCATATTTGACTGTTGCTATGAAATGCTGTGTTACTTTTACGCCAGATGGAACGGAACCTTCCAAAAAGTTCTACTTTTGTCTCGTCAGTCCGCAAGATCTTTTCCCAAAAGTCTTGGCAGTCATCATTTTGTGTTCAATTATGTTATCTTTGACTAATAGTTAACTCTTTTTATGAGCAGAAACATTTAAGTGTGAACGTTAGTCAGGAAGGGGGCAAATAGTTTTTCACACCCCTGTACCCGATTTAATTGGCCTGCATCATCAAACTATGATAGGCTGGAATATCGGTATCACGAAGTGAAAAAGTTGGGTCGGGACACCCCTACTTATTTTCTGTTATGGCTACAATAATGGGTAATACAAGTGCAAAAGTAATTATAGGGGTGTTGTTTTGTGTTTATATGGCTGTAATAATGTTAAAGACTGTATTTAGATGGTTGTAAAAAGGTTTTGCTTTAACTACAAAAGTCATTTCATTTAGCGGACATTTTGTCAGGATTGCATCTGGAACTAATTGACCACGATAAACGAGGGATTACTGTGCAGTACATGTAGTTACAAACAATTGGAAGGTACTTGTTGAGATACAGTATCATTTACAGCCGTGCCTGTGTGATGCCTGTGATTTTTGATGAATATTTTAGGTAAGAATGTAATTTAAGCACAATTAAAAGTAACAGGATAATTCATTCATTCATTTTCTTTGCCGCTTAACCTCATTAGGGTCGCGGGTATGCTGGAGCCTATCCCAGCTGGCTTTGGGCGAGAGGCGGGGTACACCCTGGACTGGTGGGCAGCCAATCGCAGGGCACATATAGACAAACAAAGACATACAAACATTCGCACTCACATTCACACCAATGGACAATTTAGAGTCATCAGACGAAACCAACTGCAATGTAGCCCTAATGCAAAGTAACCAAATGTGTATTTACTACGCGGCTTGCCACTGTTCTGTGTATTTTAAAGGTTTAAGCACATATGATCATTTTGCTATCTACTGCTTTTCTACCATGTTGTGAGTGCTTACACGTACTGTGTTATTATTGTTTTGCTTTGTGTGTATGTAGAGCAGTACAGCAGCTTATGTTGAGACAGCGACAGCGTTTCATGGACCGAGTGTGATTTGTGAGTGCAATAAAAAGCAGGTGAATCAGTTCAGAGGTGGTCATTGAAAAACTGCAAACACACAAGATTTATTTTCACATTATGATCTTCATAATGGCTGTAGATGAAAAAAATGTCTTTGTTGTTCCTTCTGTTATGCTAAGTTTGGGGGTTTGGAGTTTGTAGTGTAACCAATGAGGATATTTTTAGAAAAGTACAGCACCATTCAATGAAAGGTCCTTCAGATGGAACGTGTCCAGAGTTTCCATTTGAGTCATGTAAGACTTGGGTGCAATTCCCCCTTCCTTTCCTATTCACTCACTGACCTGTGCCTGCAGTGAGCTTTCAGGCTTTGGTCAATTTGTGGACTTTGCGGATTATTTTGGGTCTTATTTTGAGTCACTCTGTTTCTTCTTATTATGCAAGGTGATTGATGTGATTTCTAACTCGCCGATGGAGTCCTTAAGGTTTTCCTATTGATTTCTGTTAAGCAAGCTGGTGGTCACCATTAATGATTTGTGAACAGCAATTGCCTTACAGTCATTGTATAAAACAGCTACATTGTTTATGTGCATGTGTGCATGCATGACAAATTCCACCGGGCCCTGGCTCACCTGCACCTTTCACTCCAGAGCAGGGGAAGTGTGGCGAGTGGGTGCTTATACTACCCAGACAACTTTAGGTGCCCAAGCATGGTTTGAATGGCCAAGTGTGCCATTAATGTGAATGTCCCTCAGTCCACTTGTTGGACCAAATAAGTGACAGAGTAACACTGAGTCAGGGAGGGAAATTGGAGTTCCATTGTTTAGAATTTGCTGCAGTCAGGCTTTGTGAGCCACTCAGTCTCTGCAGCATTATGGAATGCAAAGCCAGAAATCCCCAAAGCTTTGCTCATTTGCACAGTGAGATTAGACCCAAGATAGTTGTTGAAAGAAACCATAATGCTCCCTCCAGCCACCATGTAGCCAACTGTTACCAACTTCATATTGTCATTCTGAACAGAAATCTTCAATGTCAAACTTCAATGTCTGACTTTCTTTCCAAAGACAGTGATAATACTTCACTACAGTGTAATGCATGAATTACAATGAATACGGTAACATTACAAATGTGTTCCAAATGGAATGTTTTAAATTAAATTAATTCAATAGATGTGGGATTAGTTTACTGTATTGACAAAAAGTATTTGGATAACTTTTAAACTCATCATACACCTCCCAACAAGGAACTAAGTCTCAAGAAGACCAAAAGTGTCTTTGCCTTTCCAGAATCTCATTCCAGTATTGTCAAAAAAGATAACATAAAGCCAGAACCTGTTTACTGTGATTAGGAAATAACTAAATCCAAACTTATTCTTTTTTTCTTTGGTTTGGTCACTTTCCTTTAGATAGACCCAAGCTCAGAGTTTTGGTTTGTTTGGCGAGAACTGATAAAACTGTCACATGTGCTTGTAAATCTGCTAATGTGCGGTCACTGACCAGACACTGTTGGAATCTTGAGGAGCACAATTAATTTAGTTAGTACCTAGAGATGTCCGCAAAACGTCTATAATTTATTGTATTTGCAAGGCCTGAAGGTCAAAAGTTGGTTGTTGCTGTGTACTGTATGAACAAAATATGCGGTCTGGTTTCAGTGAGGTATTAGGTCTAGTTTTAGGTCAGGTTTTTTTCTTTTCCTCTCTCTTCAAAGTTCAGTTTCATCAATTTTCTTTTTTAATTCCATGTTCGTGTTTAAGTATTAATGAGTCACACAACCCTGGACCTACACAGTCCGTGGTAAAGAGTACTTGGGTATGTGTCACAAAGTCAAACAAGTTTCTTGACCACAAACAGAGAAGAAGGAGATGTCCACACATGGCGTTCAGATGCATGACTTATGCCGGGCAGCATTCACTTTTACTCATAGTCTGGGTCCAGGCAAGTGCTGCTTCTGCAATGTTGCTCATCCACATTAGAAGCACGTCTTATATACCATATAAGGTCCATCTGTGAACTCAAGACTGTTTGATTCTTTGGATGCACTCCACTTGCAATGCCAACACGTCAGTACTGTGAAAATGTTTATGCTATATACACTCAATTTAATGATGTCATTGATAGTGGGGTGCAGCTCAAGTGGGATCAATCCCCCCTCTATCCACGCTTGACATTCCACCCTCAATTACCTGACCAGCCCAGGGTGTAGTCTGCCTTTCATAGTCAACTGGGATGGGCTCCAACTTTCCTGCAACCATGAGCAGAATAAGCTGTATAAAAAGTTTATCACAGCTTGTCACAGTCTAAACCTATTCGACCCACTTTTCTACTATCTTTGTTTACACATTTTGTCTGGCTCACACATTCTTCTGCCTGCCCAGCGGCATCTTATTTCGTTATATTTGTACATATTTCTTTATCATTTCAATATTATTACTTAGTATTTTGAAATTGTAATTATGAATTTTGTATTGTTCACATAATTGTTGGGGGGGGGTATGTGTAATTTGACACTCCCGAGACTGCTGGGTTACAGTTTAAATCAGCACATGGCCCTTGTTATATCACCACAAGTCATAATTATCAGCCTATTTATTCTTGGTCAGAGCCAGAGCCCAGGAAATGTTACAATGGGTCAGAGTAGAACCATTGAAGGGTTTCTCCTGTAAATCCAGGGCTCCCAAACTTGCAACTACAGATTTATTTGTATTCCCCGTCAGTTTTTAATGACACCCATGTGTAGCTTTTCCGCCATGTTATACACATTGACCAATAAGTACTCCAATTTTCTGTATGCAACTTCAATAAACTGTCCTTAAATGACCCCAGTGAACTGTTTGGACCGCTGTCTTCATTCCATGAAGATACAGTGTTCCCAAAACACTGCTATCAGAATGCCAGTGTGGCCCAGGGTAAATAGGACATTGGCTTTATCTTTAGACATGTAGGAAACTTGAAATATGATGACCATATATGGTATGTAGCAGTAAAGACAGAATTTAATGGGAAAACCTTTCAAAATTATCATGGAGCAGAGCTATTTCAAATATATGGTAATTTACATAAAATCGGGCAGTGTTTTTTTCTGTCTATAGCGCCAGTGTTTTTGTTGTCTAATTTACAAGGTTCCCTCATTACTGAGGGAGAAATGTGGTTCACTTTCAAGCCTTTTTGTTTGAGCTGAGCTCAGAATAGTGCGTCATAGTTCAGATCTGCAAAGTGCCACACAATGAATATGTTCCACAGCAAAAACAACAACTTCCTTTTGAGCCACACGTAACTGAGACATATATTACAACTAAATGCCATAATTACTATATTAGTCCCCTTTCCCATGCCATGTCACAATAAAATTGACGTGCAATAACAGAAGTGTCCAGCTGTTGGCAGATCCAGAAGGTTTTTTTTTATGAAGGGATGAACACGTAATGTTATTCAGCATGCCGACATGATCAGATTATGCTTTTCAGTCCCTGCAAGCATGCATGCACTCATGGGATATATTTGTTCCAATGTCATAGCAGCAATACCTCAAGTTCACTCGTGCCAAGCGAGTCTCTCCTTTCCTCTCGTCACACAGACAGCTGATGCCTTAAACACTCCCTGCTGCTGCAGACAACATTCAGCGTGACCAGATTCAGCCCTTCCTACAAGGACACGCAGCCATTGCAACAATGGAGGTTCATATGAAGATCAAAAACAACATTTTTACAGACAGAGGCAAAATGGAGGGCACTACTTGGCTGATTTTATATATATATATATATATATATATATTTATTTATTTATTTATTTTTACTCTTGACCTAGTAATCACCCCAGACCTGTCAACACACTCCGTTTAAAGATTTAGCAATCTCAGATTATGTTTGTACAGTGTTACCTTGACTTACAAGCGCATTAATTTACGAGTTTTCCGACATACAAGCCGTTATGCTGACAGATTTTTGCTTTGGTATACGAGCTTAGATGTGACTTACAAGCGTATGAACATCTATTAAAGCCCCATCCAGGCGAAGACGATCCGAGGCCTAAACGCACAATTACTTTATCAAACCCGCGCATCATCCATACGAAGCCGGCGTTTTTGGGGTCTGTAAACAAACACTTTTGGAACTGGGTTCCACAGTGGAAAAATTTGAAGATGGCGTTAGCGTCTGCATAGCTCCATAGTTACGTCTTCCCCCCCAGCTTTCATGAAAGTGCTTGCGTCATAGCTCCACCCCTTTACGGACACGCATGGCCTAAAACACGGAAACAACAATGGCGCCGTACAGTGTTTTGTTTTTGTTTACAACCCTGATGAGGATAAGCAGCATAGAAAATGGATGGAGGAATAGAATTATGTAGTGTAGCGTACATTAGTACCAATACCAAATCTCACTCCTGCACCTCCTCCACCATCTCCATCTGCTCCTCCAGGTAAAGTACACTTAAGAAAACATGTTTATTTCTTTACACTTTCTTTTATTATGTTTCATATAATTTTCTCATACATTATTGAGCGTGGAGACACATCATTTGTTTTCAAAAACGTATAAACAATAACAATTTGTGTGGTTTTTGAGGGCACTGGAACCAATTAATGGCGTTTTTTGTTTTTTCTTATGGGGACAATTGTTCTGACATACGAGTAAATCGAGTTACGAGCTAGGTCTGGGAAGAATTGAACTCGTAAGTCAACGTGCCACTGTATATTTATGTGTCATTAGTGTAATTGTTTTAAACATGAGAATGTCCCAGAACACATCGTGAGGAGGCACCATTTTATTGCTGAAGGGGCTGCTAATTTTATTGCCACGTAAAATGACAACCCTGCAAACGTTTTACCTTTGTCTTGTGATTTCATTGTATGTGTTTTTTACAGCAAGTGAAAAATAACTGCCACTGTTGAGTCAAATATGGAGCCAGTCCCAGCTAATGCGTGTGTGAAAGGCACTTCCAGTCACACACATTCACATCTTCAGTCAGTGAGTAGGAATTGATCCCAGGCTGGCTGTAAAAAGCATGTACCGATACACTACGTAATTAAACAAAAACATGACTTGATTGTGAATTATTCATATAGTTGCAAAAAATAATAATAACAGGGATGGACATAAAGGAGAGTGAAACTGACACCAGGGATCTCCCGATCCAATCTTCAGGATTTGGATCATCTGGTGATCCGCTGTATCTGGAAGATCGGAAAACACCGGCTTCCGCCACGAGATCGGACCGATCCATTTGTCATAACTCTGGGCCACACTCCAACATGATAGGTTACATTAAAAGTGGCTCAAAGCTAGTTGCCACTTGACCCAGATGAAGAACACCACCGTGCTGGCATGTCTGCGATGTACCGTAAAGGTAGTTTCACATTGGACGCTGGATATTTGTACATAGGCTGTTTTTTTTCTCTCTTTTTTGGACCCATATACAAGGATTGGTTAGCTGTGAAAGTAAACTTGAACTGCTGTGAACCTGTGTTGTAATCATTTGAACCAAAGATGCAGCTTTTACGAATAAAATTGTGGCATGCTTTGTTTTTATCTTTTGAAGACCCTGTGTCATATCAAACAAGGCATTCATACTATTATTCTGTTGTTGCATTTCTCCAGCTGGTTGTCTGTTATAGTATGAAGTTGTAATAGTGCCAAGCTTAATTTTGCATGACAAAAAGAGAGGAACAACAATGCAAATATGCCTTTCATGTTGCTTTAAAGCTTCCGCTAATCTGTTGTAAATGTGAAGATAATCCCGGTGCTTCATTTTATCCAGGATCCCTAACCTATCCTATCCTTGAGGTAGATCCCTCACCAGAAATAGTCCTCATGACTTCAAGACTTTGTTAGATTGGTGCTGCTAGAACCAGCATGTAGTTCTGTGCATGCCTTCATCCCTCACAGCTGGAGGCTGGTAGGCGGGACTGCCACTGCCTCAGCATGCCCAGAAAGTGCACCCTGCATCTTGGGCCTATCACCTTGTTTTCCTAAGGGTGGTGGTCCTCTTCACCCCGCAGTGATCCCTACCCTTCCCACAGAGGACCCTCACCTCAATCAACAACACATTTGACATTTTGACATTTTCTAAGTGCTGTAATCTGATGAAATGTGGCTTTGGTTGATATGGGTATCTGTACGTGGATAGGAATGTTTTCAACACACTCTCTAGAATTAACACTATTCACATAGCTGATGAAGACTCCATACTAAAGTATGGCATCCACTCTGGGTCGCTACACTTGCTCTATATGAAACAAGTCAGGTCATGAAAAAGTTGGTCTCACTTTGATTGGATCCATATGTGTAGGGGCTTGTGCAGAGCGGGTGACCTATAAACATTGGACTGGCTATGAAGTCAGTTGGTTTTGTTATTGGGCCCATATTATTTCAGAAATACTAGAGAGCAAAAAACCATAAATGTATTTATTTTGCTTTGCCTATCGTATGTACAATGAAATAGGCTGCTGGATAAGCATATCCCATAGATTGCATTTGGATTCCTGGTTTTCATTAATGGACTTATAGAAGTGTGAAGAAAATTCTTCTCACAATTGCAGTATGAGATTCTTGAATGTTCAGTGTTTCCCACAAGTCTGCAATCTATTTGCATGGATGGCAGATGACGCCATTTGTCTAATTGGCATAACTGACCATGACGGATGTTATGAGTGCTTTGAGGCCATGTCCACACACATGCAGATTTTAGGAAAAATGCTCTATGCTGTGGGAGGTTTTCAAAAACTCGGGCTCAGTGTTTGTGTGTGGAGGAGTAAAAACTTAACTTTTTTATTTGTTATTGTGATCCAACTATCCCTTTTCTATGCCACTTATCCTCACCAGGGATTCTTTTCAATTATTATTTTTTTAATAACAGAACATGAAGTTAGGCAAAGCTCTCATTTTACCGTCGACCTACGTTCCTACCCTCACCTATGGTCATGAGCTTTGGGTAGTGACCGAAAGGACAAGATGGCGGGTCCAAGCGGCCGAAATGAGTTTTCTCCGCAGGGTGGCTGGGCTCTCCCTTAGAGATAGGGTGAGAAGCACTGTCATCCGGGAGAGACTCGGAGTAGAACCGCGGCTCCTGTGCATTGAGAGAAGTCAGATGAGGTGGCTCGGGCATCTGGTTAGGATGCCTCCCGAACGCCTTCCTGGGGAGGTGTTCAGGGCACGTCCAACCGGTAGGAGGCCTCGGGGAAGACCCAGGACACATTGGAGAGACTATGTCTTTCAGCTCCTGGGAACGCCTCGGCATCCGCCGGGAAGAGCTGGACAAAGTGGCCGAGGAGAGGGACGTCTGGGCTTCCCTGTCTGGGCTGCTGCCCCCGCGACCCGACCTCGGATAAGCGGAAGAAAATGGATGGATGGATGAAACATGAAGTTAGTAGCTCATGGGTGCTGGTTTTATTTCATTCAGGGGTTATGGTTTAATTTGTTTCGAACATGCATAAATGTACAATAAATGATGATGTGTTATATTCCACAGTTCCACATGCCCGAAAAGGAGTAGGAAGAAGCAGAGTTTATTAAATCTCACCCTGTCTTCACTTGAATCGCTCAAACATACATACAAAAACATACATAAACATATACAGTATATATACAGACATAAATACACTCCTTTTTCTCTTTAAAAAAACAAAAACTTTCACTGCTTCCTCAAGTCTTGTGCTTTCTTGGCGATTTTAGCGTTGCGCTTTGTCAGATGCTTCTTTAGTTAGATGTTTGTGCCTTTGAAGTTCTTTCTCTATTTTAGCAGTGCAGTTTTGAATTCCTTGTTTGTGAACTTGATGATGACAAGTCTGGTGTAGTTTCTGCCATACAGTGGGATGCAAGTGTCAATGGTGTTGATATCTACATTGACCTCCTTTTGGTTGTAGGAAGTTGACAATCTGTTGCTTTGTTGAAGGAACATCCATTCCATCTGGTTCTCTGATGGAATGGATGTTTCTCTCTGAGCCCTGTACGGATCACGTCGTTCATTCGTTAAAGTTAAAGTTGGGGGAGTCAGCAACCAGTTGCAATCTTGTGTTCTTGAAGCGTATTCTGATAAGCACCAAAATAGTGCAATTTAAAATATCATCAGCAGAGCTCTTGCCTTGTGCGTCCTTTCCAGTCAACAAGGGAAAAAGCAGGCAATGCAAAAAAAAGCACTGGTGAAGTTTCCAGAGCTCCATGTAAATGTGTCATTGTATATCTAATATCACACTACACTGATGTGTGTGTGTGTGTGTGTGTGTGAGGTGCATTAAGAAGCACCGGTACATTGTATGGAGTTGTAACACGATAGCTACACAGGTATGTCCATTACATGTTCATCAGAAAGGACAACCCGGTAGTGCCAAAGTTTTAAAAAGGCCGCACCAAATCCATGGTGAAGAATAGCTTTTTGTTCGACGTTGAATGTTCATCTTTGTCACTTCAGCAGTTGGATATTCTGCTCCGTAGCAACAACCACTCATTCACAAGCAGCTTGTCCTCACAAATGTTATCCTTTACGCATCCTTTTTAAATGAGGGGTTCAATGAGAGGGATGCCGCAACTCACTGACAGCTATGACGAACCTTGTGGTTATTATGGTTTGGGCAAATGTTATACAAATGTACCCTTGACAAGAAATTCTTTTCTAAGATGACTAATGTTGTCCAATGTCCTCAAGGATCATTGCATGACAGATCATTTGTGGACTACTGTTCCTGCAGATCGGTGCTTTTCTACGTAATATTTCCTTTTTTATTGTCATTGTTTTTATCTGGAATTTAATGTGTGCTTGTTTTCCTCTGCAGAGACCTGAGATTCAACAAAATCAAGGACTTACAACCTGGATCTTTTAGCCGATTGAAGAACCTCAACACACTGTAAGTTTAGTTTAGTTTTACGCGCACACTTGTCATGTTTTATGTTTATGAAATCCGAGATGCCATTTAGAGGTTGTTAGCATTGCACACAAAACACACAATGCTTGCTTTTACTGTTTTACTTTTGCACATGTAGGCCAGCTTTGTAATGGTGGAGGAATTCATTTTTTCCACTTTCACGCAGAAGACTTAATCATAAGCCCAGATGCCTAAATTGACATTGCCAGGATAATAGTGTCTGTCCAGTCCACTTTGGCAGGCGGGTAGTGTCACCTCTCCAGCACATATCCATGTAAATCAAGCAACACAGCAAAACGGCATGCACAAAATAGAGGTGTCGGCAACTGTATAACCAAGATAATTTTGGTTGTAGTTATGCCTTTGTATAGCTATTTTAACATTAAACATTACAACTGTAATAGTACTTGCTGTGTACCTAATTTTTGTCAGTTTGTTTCATTTTTGGCACAGTAGGGGAACAAAATGTAACATGCAAAATCTATTTGGAAAATGAAACATAAACAATATATAAACTAGCTAGCAGATAATTTTCCAAACAATACAACTATCAAAGGATAAAATACACTGTGGTGTGAAAAAGTGTTGGAACCATGAATTTTGCTGTCTACCAAAAACTTAAAAAGAAAAACTCACAGAACTAAACTAAATTGATGTTAGAATCAGTTCATCATTTGGTAGGACTAGATTTGAATGTCTATTTATTATTATTATTATTATTATTTAATTCCCATGTAAATCAAGCAACACAGCAGAACATGCGCACAGATTTGCTGGTCTTTTTCATGGCTATTTGAAATATAAATAAACATTACAAGGGTACGTTTTGGTACATACCTCATTTTTGTCATGGTTTGTTTCATTTTTGGTGTGGTAAGGAAACAAAATAAAAATAAAATAACTTAGAAAAAAATGTAAACCAGCTAGCAGGTAATTTTCCAATAAATTCAGTTATCAAATGATAAAATACTAACAGTATATAATAATTTTTTTAGCTATTAGCCACATTTTTCACATTGACCAATATGTACATGCATATGCAGTGGAGATGGACCAGATTAGGGTTTATCCTTTCAACCTTGTCAAATGCCCTGTCATGGGGGATTCATTAGGGGTTGTACTCAGACGTCGTACCTCATGCATACTGCACTTAGTAAAATAACCAACACTAGCACACAAAAACTAACTCAAAATAACTTTTTTCTTCCTTTTCTTTCTGTTGCAGCCTCCTTAACAACAATCATATACGAAGTATCCCAACGGGGGCATTTGAAGATCTGGAAAATCTCAAGTATCTGTAAGTTGGCCTTCTATCAGTCCTGTGTTTGCTTTACAGTTCATGTGATGTGTGTTGGCGGCAGGTTAGCCAAAGAAACATGCCAAACTTCCAATTAGAGAGGGAGACGGACGACTGCGACACTGTTTAGTCAGTCAAATAATATGAATGACACTCACTTTGTCACAATGACATGGAGGTCTTTGTGTCAGTTAGGTCTCCATTTTTCGTAGTGCGCTTCCCTTGTTGACATACGTTAAAGTCCCAAATGTATTTTTCTTATAGTAGGGGGGAATTAAGTTAAACACAGACTGTAGTGTGTCCCTCACAGTCCTCCACAAGTAAATTGGGACCCTCGAGAATAGATGTGGTACTACCTAAATGACAAATAGAAGCAACACTTTTTGTCTCTGCACCCACAACCTTATTCTTTTCAACAGCGTCCATTACTATCATATAAACATTTGGCTTTGTCAATTATGCAAATGTATGTTATGCTGGTTATGTTTAAGTTATGCTGGTGACCTTCCAGCCAGTCACACTTAGCAGTAAATCCAGATCTGCAAGTGTAGGAAGAACTTCAGTCTCCCACCCAGCATCTCATATGTTGGATAAGTAGAGTGAAGCGGGTTGGATGGGAGCTCCTGCCCACCCACCCCCCACGCCCCCAATCCCTGCAGCCCTTGTGAGGATAAGCAGCGTAGAGAATGGATGGATGGAACCCTTCAGCATGTCAGTTCATGTTCTGTCCTGCCATACAGTACGTCCTCACTGTGGAGTCTTATGGCATTTTACGAGCTGTTTCAATGACAGATCAGGTCTCTCTTCAAAGCACAGTTTCTCTAAAACCTGCACCATTGTTCCGACCTTTGTGATTAGTGCATCCAACACCCGCCTCAACCCCCAGCTCACCCACTGGTCTACAGTTGTATCTCCAGCCTCATCTTGTTCTTTTCTTTGAATCTGTTCTCCCGCTCAGATTTCAAAGCTAATTTACACAACAACCCCACCGCGGCAATGGCCACTTCGTAAACAGGTCCGATTGAGGTTATAACAAAATGAGACAAACAAGCGCATGGAAGACATGTCAAATACACCAATGCAAAGACTAAATGAAAATATTTCAATGAAACAATAATAAATCAAATACAGACCAGTTGAAAAATTGCTACAATTGAGCTTTTGCACATTTGGATCCTAATGAGGTTTTAAGTAGAGCTACAATATGCAAAAGCAAGAGGGGGGGTGTAACAAAAAACACTTTGAAAAATTCATTCATTGAAAACAACAATTCGACTGAAATAGGCTATTTATCAGCTGATCAGAAGTTTAAGACCATCACGTGCAGATGTTGCAGCGGGCATCCATTATGACTGAGGACCCTCGTCTGTGTGGTACCAGCTGGCTTTTTTACCAAGACAACGCTGCAGTTCACAATGCTCGCTTGACAAAGGACTTCTTCAGGTAGAATAACATCACTCTTTCTGGAGGACATCAATCCTGCATGTCCTCCTGATTTAAATCCCATAGAGAACATTTGGGCATGGATGGCAAGGGAAGTTTCTAAAAATGGCCATCAGTTCCAGACAGTTGATGCCCTTGGTGAAGCCATCTTCACCAGCTGGAGCAATGTTCCCACTAGCTTCCTGTAAACACTCGCATGCCCAAACCAATTTTTGAAGTGTTTAACAAGAACGATGGAGCTACTCATTACCGAGTCCTAATGAGAACATTTTTTGTTCTGGTTTGGAGAGTTTTTGTCTCTTTTTCAGCGATGGTCTTAAACTTTTGATCAGCTGATAAACAGCCTGTTTCACTTGAATTGTTTTTTCAATAAATGACTTTTTCAAATTGCTTTTTGTCACACTCCCCCTTCTTGCTTTTGCATGTTGTAGCTCTACTTAAAACCTCATTAAGATCCAAATGTGCAAAAACTCAATTCCAGCAATTTTTCAACTGCTCTTAAGATTTTGATCAGGTCTGTAAATGAAAACGTTCTTATCTTAAAATGTAAATGCGCATTTTTGAAAACAGGGCTGTGAATGTGTCCTGATTGGATGAGCCAGGAAAAAAGAAGGGGAGACAGCTGTATGACTACAGTTGTTTTGGCGTTGTTGTCCATTTCAATAAAGTGATTGTTGATAGACCACCAATTTGTTATTCTCTCAAATTCTGAGCAAAAGCCACAGTATTTTACGTCAACACAAAAACCTCACAATCCGCAAGATGTGTAACCTGGAAGAGTTTGCAACTGTGAAATAGGTAGATTGCAAGTTTCCTAGCATTCAAGTGAGAAATAAGTTTTGACTCTTTAAGGTGTTGTTTGTACGGGCATGTTGTTGTAGTTTGAAAGTGGTGTTGTTTTTAGTAGTGTACAGTACTATTGTTCTTTTTGAGTTCAAATCTGGTACATTTAGTACAAATGGTTGTGCAATTACAGCTACAATTTATTCAATACTGTGGCCACTTATGTTCAGGTAGAGTATGTTACAGAAATAGTTGAATCGATTACTCATAAGCCCCATAAAATGACCCTTTTGGCCCTTTTAGTTTGACACATGCTATAGGTGTAACTGACTGGAGGCCCAGCACTTTTGTCTTTTGCCCTGCAAGTGCAATGAAGCTTCCTCACTGCCTCTCTACACTTTCACTCCACCCCATTCACCTGCAATCACATTCACATGAGGTGCATTCCAATCCATTCCTTTCCATTTTCCTCCGCTTATCCGGGTCCAGGTCGCGGGGGCAGAAGTTTCAGTAGGGAAGTCCAGACTTCCCGGTCCCCAGCGACCTCTTCCAGGTCCACCAAGCTGGCAAGGACACCAAGGCGTTCCCAGGCCAGCTGTGAGACATAGTCTCTCCAGCGTGTCCTAGGTCTTCCCGGGGCCTTCTCCCGACCGGGCATGCCCGAAACACCTCACCAGGGAGGCGCCCGGGAGACATTCGGACTAGATGCCCGAGCCACCTCAACTGGCTCCTCTCCATGTGAAGGAGCAGCGGCTCTACTCTGAGCTCTTCCCAGATGGCCAAGCTCCTCATCCTAGAGTGAGCCCGGAAGAAGACCTGAATGGAAAAAACCAAGAGGAGTGACCGCAACTCGCCCGGATGTGGGATACCGGGGCCTCACCCTGGAGCCAGGCCTGGTGGAGGGGCCTTCACCCGTAGGGCCTGGCCGGGCCTAGCCAAAGAAGCCACACGGGAGGCCCCCCCCCGCAGACCCACCACCTGCAGGGGCAAGCATAAGGGTCCGGTGCAATTTGACTTGGGCAGTGGTCGAGGGCGGGTGTCCGGGCGACCTGGTCTTCGGCGGCCAAATCTGGTTCTTGGGACGAGGTGCATTCATCGATGAATTGTTGGCAGCTCTGTTCGTGTTACCAAACAGCCTATATTGACAAAACACACTGTTTTGTATGCTGCCTCAAAACAGATTGTCTTCAACTTTGGAGTTTTCACTGTAATTTTGAAATTGTCAAATAATTGAATGCATTGTTTAATGTACTGTAGTGGGGCACCATGCTGTGGCCTAACGGTTAGAATGTTGGCCGCACCGCCAGAAGCAGAGCAAGGGTTCGACTCTCCGCTTGGGCATCTCTGTGTGGAGTGTGCATGTTCTCTTCATGTGTGCGTGGCTTTACTCCAGGTAATTGGAAGCTCTAAAACCTTGGTTGGTGTGAATGTGAATGCGGATGGTTGTTTGTCTGTATGTGCTGGCGACCAGTCCAGGGTGTACCCCATCTCTCGCCCAAAGTCAGATGGAATAGGATCCATCTTACCCGTGGTATAGAAAATGAAAGGCTTATCTCAATATGCATATCACTTAACATTTTTGCCCCCCCCCCATTTGTTCCACTCCCCACTGAAACTCGATAGCATGGATAATGCAGACACACTCCTGCAAAGAATGCAGTGATTAAAGGATGTTTATTTTTCCATGCGCTGCATCACGTGGGCTGCGAGGAAATACGTATCTGTCGTCATGTGTGCTGTTGTAGAAAGTGCAATATAAAGACAGTGCATGAAAGGACAGACAGCTGGAAGCCATTGTTTTTCTTGTATCACATTTCTTTTGGCATGTAAGATGGATGGGGAACATCTTTACATCAAGGGTTCTTGTCACCAAGACACAGTTCTGTGTATTTTACAGTCATTGAAATACCTGTTTTTGACTTTTGTTTTTTACTTCAGTAACTTATATAGTAACAAATATGCTTTTAATTAGGGCTGTAGATCTTAGATCTTACAGAAACGTGGCAGAATTTCTTGTTCTGGAAGAAAAATGTTTCATAGGCCTGGGGCAATAATGAATTACTTAATCACCCATTGCATTCCGTTTTCTTCCGCTTATCAGAGTCCGGGTCGCAGGGGCAGCAGCCTCGGTAGGGAAGTCCAAACTTCCCGGTCTCCGGCCACCTCCTCCAGCTCTGCCAGGAGGTCACCAAGGCGTTCCCAGGCCAGCTGTGAGACATAGTCCCTCCAGCATGTCCCAGGCCTTCCCCCGGCTGGGCATGCCCGGAACACCTCACCAGGGAGGCGTCAGGGCGGCATCTGAACTAGATGCTCGAGCCACCTCAACTGGCTCCGGCATCTGAACTAGATGCTCGAGCCACCTCAACTGGCTCCGGCATCTGAACTAGATGCCTGAGCCACCTCAACTGGCACCTGTCAATGTGAAGGAGCAGCGGCTCTACTCTGAGCTCCTCCCGGTGGCTGAGCTCCTCACCCTCTCTCCTAGGGTGAACCTCATTTCCGCCGCTTGTATCCACAGGGTAGGAAAATAGATCGATCGGTAAACAGAGAGCTTTGCCTTCCAGCTAAGCTCTCTCTTCACCAGGACGGTCCGGTACAGCAACCGCCTTACTGCAGACGCTGCACCGATCAGTCTGTCGACCTCACACTCCAGCTTTACGTCACTCATGAACACCCGCGACCCAGAGCCGGATAAGCGGGAAAAAAATGGAATGGAATGGAACAGTTTTGCCTGCCTTAAAATATTACCTCATGTATGTGTGTCGGTTCTCTTTGTCTCTTTCCGAACAGGCAAGAAAAGGGTTCACTCTGTGCATTGGTTTCAGCACCATGTTTGTTCCATAGAACAGTGGCAAGAAGGGAGTGAGCCCTTTTGTCAGTCATACAGTCTTTTGGCGCTGGTAGTATACACACAGAGTGCAAAAGAGAGTGACTTAGTTGAAATTAAATGATATTTATTTATATATTATATTTTTTCATTGGACGGTGATGTTATGTCTCGTGACACTCCTACTTTTAATACATTCGATGCAGTTACACTCACTGGTTGTTTTCAACAAACGGTTGTGGAGTTTGTTGCAGCAAAAACGAAACACATGATGGTGCCAAGCCCTATAGGATGATGCGGCTAATCGATACCGAGTGTAATGTTTTCCAATGCTTCGGCGTTTGTGAACATTAACACTTCGCAAATACAGTAATTGTTCATGTTTTCCACAGCTCACTACAATTTTGGGAGTGCGCAAAGTATGTTTCATTGCCCTGGGGTCTGCAGCTTAAGAGAGAACGAACGATGAAAGAAGTACATTAGCGCCAGTTTGGTTAATATCCTGCAACGCCGTTACGAGCACGCACGTGCACACGTACGTATGTATGTGCAAATTGAAAACAGTCCCCGACGGCCTCGCTCATAATGCTGCACAAGGCCAGCCTCGCTCATAATGCAACTTTTAGCAGCCTTTTTGTTTGATCTGCCTCTTTTCTTTACCACCAGGCGGAATTCAGATGATCCAGATGTGTGTTGCTAATGTTACTGGTTATCTCTCTTTCAGCTATTTGTACAAGAATGAAATCCAATCAATTGACAGACAAGCGTTTAAGGGGCTCGTCTCTCTTGAACAACTGTAAGTGACCAACCTTTACTTCACCTTTTCCATTGTCCTCCCTACCGCTCCTCTCGCTTACTGTCTCGCCGTGCCCGCAAACCCCCAACCCCAAAACAGCTGTGCTACCAACCAGTCAATGTAGAAGAAGAAGAATGTAATGAATGAAGAATGTAAAGGTCTACATGTTTATGAGTAATTCCATGACATGACCATGCAGGCCTATGATAGATAGCACTACCCGTTCGTATGCACGCTATAGTTATTCCTGCCTTATCCGCGCCGCTTCTCACCTTCCCTCCTCCACCATGCATGCCGTGTGTGCACCCACCCTTATGTGACGCGCTGACCCCCTTTGACCCTTTTTGCATGACGCGCATGTCTTTTAGCCAGGATAACAGATATGCAACAGCACCCACGGCAGCTTCTAGCATGATGTTTGTGTTACTGGTAGTGGCGTCAGTGTCGGGCTGGAGCGTTTGTCTTGCTACTGAAGATCGCTCTCCCACTGTTTATTGTGCTCATTTTCGAGAATCCTCGGTATGTTGAAATGAAAACAAAAAGTTCAGCATTTGCTAGATAAAACTGTGGCTTTGACAAGAGAAATCCTTAATGGTGGATTTACGATTGTAAGGATGTTTTTCTTTGTCCATAATGAAAAGTTAATGTGGTTGATTTACAGAAATGTCCTGTAATCTGTGACTTCACTTAGCTGCAGTAACGGAGAACAAACGGCTAATTCACTAAATTCAATTCCCAACCCCAGGCACCATGCCCGACGGATGTTTTGAATTTTGGTTTCATAAGCGGGTGACAAGTTCGGAGCCAGATTGCTCGCTGTCAAAAACGTTGACTACATCCATGCCAAAGCTTTACTTCACGTACTTTTTTGAGGGAACGTCCGATTGAAAGGCGCACATTCCTACATGACCCGCCGCTATTTGTTTCATCTGAGCAAAGCATGTCCGCACATCCCAAATGTGGGCAAAATATTGACCCACGTTTATCGGAATGCAAAGTAGACCACACACTCCTTGCCAGAGCTACACCATCTAGTGATAATGTTGGATATGCAGTTTATACAACAGCGTAGCAAATACACAGGCTGTACAGGCAATACATAGGCTGCTCTCTTTTGCTTTAAGAGCTTCCATGTGTCTCACTTGCAAATAAGCAGAACCCCAACTGACAATTGTTTTTACTTTACCATCATTTTCTAATTTATGTTAATAAAACAGGATTTATGTTGTTTATGTTGTTTCAGATCAAGCATATTAGGTGGATTTTATTTTGTTTTTGCAGTCCTTTTGGATTTGTTTTCCATTTCTTCATTTGTAATAATAACTTCTTTTCTGCAATATAGATTGCATATTATCTGCAGCAGAAATGATGCTATGCCCTCCATTCTTCCTTCCCCTTTCAATAAGTGCATTTTCAAAATGTAGCTGATAGAATTTAGCTTGGCAGGGACTCCTAATGCACTATTTTGTCCATAATTTGTTCTTTTTCAGGTACCTCCATTTCAACAACATCGACTCACTGGAACCAGAATCATTCAGTCATCTTCCAAAGCTTGAGCGACTGTAAGTTCATCCTTGTCAGGTCTTTCAGCAAAGCCCTCCTTTTCATATGTGGAAAATATTTATGGTATCCCTGAGCTAGAATTTAGGCAGGTAAATGCCACCACTGCTGACTTATTCTAGCTCGCACAATGGTCTACTTTAGGAGAGACATCATTACGTAGTAACATTCACAAACAAAAAAATGTCTGCAACCATCATTTGAATAATTCATGATTGACATCAAACTATAGGATTGCAATTAAAAGTGTTGCTGGTCAACCTTGACTAATAATACCCTAAAGGGGGATTTTCGCTGTTCAATGAAAAGTGTGTATCTTCAAAGATGTTTTTTAATGGAATAATGTGGAAAGAAATCAGGAGCTTGATGACCCTCCATACCAGCCACTTGCTTCTTGGACTAGCCGGCTTGTTTAGCATGTTCAGCCTCCCAGGTATGTCTTTATGCTGTTGTGCTGAATCATGTGCTGCATTGACATATTCAGCCGCCTCTGTGTGCTATTGTGTGGTTGAACAACATGCCTTTCAATCTTTTTGTCAGTTTTTGGCCTTGAATTTTACGACTTCTCCTCATCGCGACACACTTTTTGACTGACTTATAGTATGTAGGGAAAATAGAACGCAAGGCTATTACTGTTTATTTAAACTCAATCTTTCAGCAAACTCTGACTTTATGTCCTCACTTGATGCTAGATGTTTCGTCTATGACCATGCATATGTGTACAGGATAATTGCTCTTCTCAGTGTCTGAACACTTTACTTGGGGGATGGTCTGCAGATTGCAGCAATAAATCAGAGCAGCCGCATGCCTCTCTGCAGGCTCGACATGAAGTAACGAGCTTATCTCTTCTTCAAGCCAGCAAAGACAAACATTAATGAAATAAGGTTGAAGAAGTTGAGTCCTGGCTAATATTTAGTTTCCTCAAGTTTAATTTGTCTCGTCAGAGCTGTGGGATGCTTTTTTTTCCCCCGTCTGTAGTTTATTTGTTTAACGGCTGTCAGGAAATATTGAGAGGCATTCTTAGCCAATTAGTTCTGCTGCCTCCAAAAATATTCCTTTGGAACAATCAGTCTGGGAAAAAAAAGAGGAAGTAGAAGAGATTAGAGCATTCAAGTTTTGGATTAGGGTGAGAAGTGACAACACATCCTGGCCTCCATCATCATGAGGCTGAACAAACTGTAACCATGGCTTGCAGCACTGTGTTCTCTCTTTAATGATTACATGCAGATGAAACATCTGCCAACAGCAAACTTGCTCCATTGCAGCAAAAAACCTGTACGGTGTTTACCGTGACAAATTAACACAGTTCATTCAGGTATAGAGGCAAATCTTTTACATCTACATCCACTTTCATCTTCATTAGGTAGTCATGCACAATTTACATGAACATAATACCATCCTCACTTAATTATAAACCAGGTATTATTAAAAGGTTTCTAATATTTTGCATGTTTTTCTATTTGTTGAAGCGTTACCACAGCATGCATGGCCATAATGGCAGATCGGATTCATAAAGTTGATCATTAAATGCAGCACAAAGAAATAAAATCGACAGGCGCTCGGCGAAAAACTAGACAAAAGTCAAAATTCCGAACAATGGAGGGACAGCAAACCGGTCGACAGCATGGTGTCACAAGGTGAAAAAGTCTTTACCAAAAAGTAGAGCGCAGGAATCACAGGCCTGGCCGCAGGAATAGCAACAGTAGGTGCAGCAGAGTGCATGGAAAGCCAGGAGCCCTCACAAGGCAAGCATAAGTACCTGGAACGTTTATGAGCAAACCATACAAACCAAGCACTAGCGTTAGACCCACCACATCAAATGGAAGCACAGACTGCTCATCAAACCCAGCTGCGCTCATAGTGCTGACACTGAATGCGACGCCAAACAGGAAATTGCAATACAAAATAAAGAGTCCCAAACAGGAAATCACAGCGGAAAGAAAGGAAATTTAAGAAAACATAATAAACATATACGACAATTATTATGAGTATAAGTACAGTGCAGTTCTATATCACTGCAACTGCAATACCAATACATGTAATATACAATATATTTATTTTTTTTATTTATTGTGTATTTTGTTAAGCTTTTTGAAGTAAAAAGTGACACATATTTAAAGTTTTGTCTTTCAATGCAAAGCTTTGTGTTAGCATTTCTGGTGTCACTACATGTCTTTTTGTGTTTTTTTTTTTTAAAAATCTGATTATGTTTCTGCAGCGGTGTAATGACAAATGAGCAACAGGTCTTGGATGGCCTCTGCGCTGCACTTTGGGCACCCCTACTTTTGTGGCTCTTTGTCGGGGTCGGACGTGTGGCGCGGCTCTATGAGCAAAGCACAACTTTATTTGGCTTGTTGGCTTAGTGTCTCGGACGAGCGGTGGTGGTTGAGGAGAGAGAGGACAGTCGGCCTAACGAGCCACGTCGGTGCAGATTTTGAGCAACATACACATTGCTGCACTCGATCAACCTCTCAGCACTGATGTAATGATACTGACAAAGATTGACTGGTCGATCACGATCGCCATGTTAGCTGCAATGCCTGTAATACCATGTCAGGTTTTTTTTTCATGTCAGATTTTTAAATGAAAGATACATCTATACAGGTACATTCTGCAGGTGTCTCAAATGAAGTGAGTGACAAATGAGCAGACATGTTTTGGGTGAAGACATGGTATCACAATTGCCTTTTAGATGCTTCACCAGATGGCGTCAATTGAATGTAATTAGCTGACACTTATGCAGTATCTGTACTTCAATCTCTATTTCTAGTTAAAGTTTGTGTATACACTAGTGTGGCTAATATGTGGCTGAATTCTAATCTTATGACATCTCTTTTACTTCAAAACTACTACTTATTGGTGAAATATTGTGCGGATGTCATCTTACTAAGAGCACTTTATTATTAACATGAAATTCATCACACAGCAGCTTAACACTCAAAAGGTGTACCTGACAAACATACAAACATGTACAATTATGTGTTTGGAATGAAACTAACAACTATTTTAAAGTGTTTCCATTATCCATTGCGTCTGAGCAACGCATTTATTGGGGCACTGCAATGACGTCAGCCTCCCTCTGGGCTTTGGGCTCTGGGTCCTATGGCATTCTCTGGTGGACAGAGGCAGCTATGCAGTGTCATCAGGTGCTCTTGTCCTCCAATTAACTTGTTTTATGGCAGTAATTTCCAACAAGACAGTGGATTTTCCCACAGAATCTGGCTCACTGAATGCATCTATTAATGTTCAATCCGGTACTAGAACAAACAACAAATGGCTAGATGATTACATTTCCGTGCACTGACTAAATCCTGAATGCTACATCAACACTGTTTTTCTGTGACAGTCTGTCACACTGGTCTTATTCAAATAATAAAACAAATTACAAATCCATTCATTTTATTAGTCAGATGTAACAATGTGTTACATTGTTCAAATGGCATTTTATTTGGTAAAAACTAAACAGGGCTTATGACTTTCAATGAATTTCAACCTATGACTTCAGACTTGACTCCTCCTGTCTTACCTTGTCTTGACATGTGGCTTAGACGTGCACATTTTTACTTGAGATTTGACATTAAAAAACTGCTTTACCGAAATCTCATACTTGTGCTTGTTTTTGTCTTTAGGTTTTTGCACAACAACAGAATCACCCAGCTAGTACCAGGAACCTTTTCTAATCTGCAGGCCATGAAACGACTGTAAGTGGAAAAGTTTCATGTCCACATCTAAAACATCTGTACGCAACCCATGCCAGCCAGTGCAAAGCCGGACCTCACTGGTCTTGGCACAAGATGATGTCTATTGCACGGCACACACACGCTCGGTCATTTTTATTTGTCTGTTGGGTGGGATCTCAGAAGAAAAGATTAGAAAAGATGTAATACTATCGAAGACCATAAAAGATTCTTGATTTTCTCCGAAATATGAGCTTCTGTAGCCTTAAAATCAGGAAAGAACTACGGCTTATGGAGTTTAGAGGGGTTTTTTTTCCCCTTCTTGCTAACGCACATTGAAATTTCCACCCCATCCCATGGCTCGGTATCACAAAGACATTACATATTAGAATTGCACCGAAAGCTTTAGTATAATTTGAGCTTAAAACTAGCTGAAGCTATTTCAGTAAAAATTGTGTGTGAATGCTGGAGCTGAATTGAAATGTAGAATAAATGTTGAAATATCCAGGAAATTGGTTCAGGAAATCTAATCACCAAGTGTGGATCGAACCAGCAATCTCATGTTGTGAGACGACATGAGCCAAGCCACCGTGCACAGAATTAGCAGAACGTTACTTGTCAAGGTAAATTAATTTCCACCAATAGAATTTGATTTAGAATTTGGAATGGTTTGAAGCAGTTGAGAATTGTGCGAGTAGTTGGTGGAGAAAAATGGCAGAATTAGAAATGTTGAAAAGTACAAATGCAGACTAAACAGGGGAAACAAATAAAACATATTTTGCGTGCTTTTTTTTTATGTGCAATGTATGGGCTTTGTGTTTGTTATTAAAAGAATGTTAAATGGTAAACATTTTGATTAAAAAAAAATACAAACTGAATGTTGAAATGTGTAAATTGCTTAAATATTACAGCAGGGTTGAGAACTGAACTAGCAATCATCAGGTTGGAAAAGAACCATTCTACCCCCTTGGACATGTCACTCTGAGTAACTAGCAGAATGTTGCAGTAAAAAAAAAAAAAAACTGTAAAATGATCTTTCACCAGAATAGGGTGCCAGATAAATTGCACTTTCGCACACTTAAAAAAGTTAGCGGACAAAAAATGAGGCAGAATAAGAATTAAAGGAATAAATAGATGAAAAAGGGTGTAGAATTTGATATGTATGAATGCAATAACACCTTCCAAACAACCGTAATGGATTTGAATAAGGTGAAGAACTTGGTTGGCAACCCCAGATGAACTACTGCTGGACACTAACATGATTAAAGTGCATTTACAGTTCAGCACATTCATTTACTGGTTTGGCTTCTTTCACTTTAGGATATTTCTAGTTCCATTTAATCCAGTTTCCTTCGTTTTTAAATGTCATTTGAATCAGTGGTTCAACAATGGTTTTGTTGTTACGTGAATGGATGAAGCAGTACTAAAATGGCAGCTGTCTGGAGAAACCTAGGTAAAACCCATTAACTCTTTATTTCTGTTGAATCAGTTTCCCTCTCAAGTAGAAATTCCTGGAATTCGGTCTGGACTGAACTTGACAGTCCAATGTTGTAGTAGTTCATAAGCTGTCAGAGAACACTGCAATCACGCTTGTATCGTGTTTTCCTTGTGTACGCTGTGCGTTCAGGCGACTGGATTCCAATTCATTGAACTGTGACTGTGAGCTGCTGTGGCTGGCTGACCTGCTGAAGCAGTATGCAGAGTCAGGAAATGCCCAAGCCGCCGCCACGTGCGACTACCCGAATCGCCTTCAGGGGAGATCAGTGGCCACGCTAACCGCACAAGAACTCAGCTGCGGTACGGAGACAAACACTACAAATGTGCTTGCCATTCTAGGAATGTCATTGAATTGTTGCCTGCATATTGAAAATGAATGCCCCCTCGCCGGACAGTTTGCTCGGCTCAGTCCAGTGTGTTTGGAGCTCATTATATTGTGCAGGTCTGCTTGAATGAAGTTGCAGTGAAGTCATTATAAGAGAACGTATGTCAGGTTGGTGAAACATGCATCAAAGTAAGTAGTTCACACATTGTGGCACACAAATCCACAGTAAATCCCCTCCAGACTTTGTGCTTGCAGATGGCAGCCATGCTATAAGTCACCTGGTCTTACACGCAAACACATGCACACAGGTGCATCCTCTCTCTGTGTCTGAGCTGTGTCACATAACACCAGCTGTGTCTATGGTCTGGTCAAAATGTAACGCAGGAAATTCCTCCGTTACATTTTGAAAAAAATGAGACTAATTTGGTTTCATTCGGAGCATGTCGGGGGGCTACGTGACCTTTGGGTGACCTTTAAGAAACGCGCAATATCTCCAAAATGAAAGCAGCGGGAAATTTGATTTTAACTGAACCCAACAGCACAAACAAGGACGGTCAAAATGAGACTATTTTGGTTTCATTTAGAGCATGTTGACGGACCAATCATGTAATAGCTCAAAACTTTAATTGTTAATATCTCTAAAACAAAAGTAGCACAATTGTTCATTTTAACTGCACAAAACAGCACAAACGCAGCACAAACAAATGGGATTATTTTGGTTTCATTTGGAGGAAATGGGGGGCTGCGTGACCTTTGGTTGACCTATAAAAGAAACTGTAATAACTCAAA
>QODF01000016.1:2188612-2223612 GCA_024372805.1 Oostethus manadensis | reverse complement strand
AATAATCCACTTAGCAAGATCATTGGTCAGCACGTCCCTTGCATACTTGCTCATAGGCAAGGTGTTCTTTTTGAGTTTGACAAGAGCTTTGCGATGGATCGTTAAGTTGCTGACGTCCTTGCTGGTAGCTAAAGATGGTGGCTAAACTTGCGACTAGATGCTTTGGGTTGATGTGGTTGGCCAAACTCGAGATGTTTTGGTTGGATGCAAACTCCTTTTTTCCAAAGAAAGCATATCACTCTAGTTTTAGCAGTGGTGCCGTCTGGAATGTAAATGTTTCATTCACATAGTGTGGAGAATACTGCATGTCTGTCAAAGAGAGGAGAGCTACAGTAGCTGGTGAAACCGGCGACATACCCTCCATTGGCTGCGAATTAACTTGTGTGTGTTGCTTTTACACTGAGACAATGTGTGTACATGCCGAAAGAACATCACTATTCGGGCGATTCAGTCTGCTGTAATTTATCCTATGTTGTGTGTTAGAAGGTTTCTTGTATGCAGACGGTTGTGTGCGTGCGCGTGTGTGTTGCTGCGTTGTAGCAGTGGGGGGTGCTGAAATTACAGGCTTGACATTAAACAGGAAAGCATGGCAGTCTATAATCCTGAGATGACTCCATGTTTTTCCATGTTAACATGGCCGAAAGTATATGTTGTGTAATGGCTTCACTCTATGCAGGATCATGGTGTCAAAGTGCGATTACATTGGTATGATTTGGACTGGCGTTTATCATCCAAAGCTTTCCAAGTGAAAGCAGGAATCAACTTGACAAAATAACCTTCTTTAACACAGGGCAGGGATGTAACACATACCGAAAAATGAGAGCATGCAAGGGTCACTGTGATATTTTGTTAATCAACACATGTAAATATGCAAAGAAGGTATATGCATTTCAAGAAAAAAACTGCATCTCAGCTTGGTGATTTAGATGAAAAAGACTATTATTAGCACAGACTTTACTGGTCGTTATTCTTTTTATTTTATTTGTATTTATTTTACTACTATTACTTTTATAAGTTTATTTTCATTATATTATGACTTTATTGCCTTATTAGTTTAAATTAATTCCTATATTATTAGAACTTGCCTCTCATACTGTTATGACTTTTAAAAAATAACATCGTTTTCCTTTTAATCTTACAACTCTATGCTAAAAAAATTACATTTTTTCTCATAATATTACAAGTTAATTCTCATAAATGTATGACTTTTTTTCTTGTTAGAATACCTCTTTTTTTCTCTTAATATTTAGACGTTATTCATGATGTGTTTTTTCCATTTCTGCTGTTTGTTCTAATATTCAATTTGTTCTTTTTTCCATAAAAGTATAACATGTTCCGCTGCTTTAATTAGATAATGAATTCATATTGACATGAAAAAATATAACGTATTTTTTGTTCAATATTGCACTTTATGCTAATAAAATGACATTTTTCTTCATAATATTACGACGTTCAGCGGCCCTTACATTAGACGTGCCTACTAGGTGCGCTTTATGTAAGGTTGTCGTAGGCTTCACTCACTGGGGACGTCTGTGTGTGTGGGCATCGTACAAGCCTCGTGCAGCCCACTCACTTCTATTGCAGGATGGTCATACTGGCTTCCCACGGCACCTGCGGCTATCGTGACAGTGCACAATGTACTGGACAGGAAGCCCAGTTTTGATTTGTGGACAGTTACTAGTAAAGGTCACAATCTGTTTGTGAAACATTAGCAGAATTTTCCCATGGCCAGGTGGTTCTCAGCTGCAGCATGAGAACCCCGGGGGAATTTAAATGCAGTGTGTGGGGGGGAAATAGTCATTGTCTTTCACCAAACCTCTCGGCTTTTTGAGTGTCAGCCCCGCTCTCAGACAGTACAACACAGTGAGTCATACTGTAATAATGCTCAATACTGCGTGTGTGTGTGTGTGTGTGTGCATGAGTTAGATGTAGTCAGTTGGCAACCAACATATGTTATGTTCATCTCCAGTGTGTAGATTTGGATATTTAATTCTTTTTTGTTGTTAAAAATGCTGATCCGTAAAGGACACTGCATCTTCCAACTGTAATGTTAGCCACTGTGCACTTTGTAAATATAATGCAATATTACACTAGTTGCTCAGGCTGTCATTTTGATTGGTTGTTTTAGCAGTGCTGTAAATCATCAGTAAAGCACAAACACCCGTCAAAGACCACCAGGGTTAAAGTTTATCACACTTGCGTCTTGGGCTCCCCCTTTAGGGTAGCGAATCCTGGACATGTTACATGCGCCAAGAAGCAAAGCTCAACACCTTCCATCTCCGCAGTTCACGCAGATTCTTGGCCATCGAATGGGATGACAATATAACTAACAGTGTACTTGGAAGGAGCAAAACAAGAGCTACACATAGTCTTCTGAGCGAAAGAAGACTGCACTGGCTGGGCCATGTGAGTAGGACGGATTCTGGCCTGATCCCGCAGGATCTTCTTTACAGTCAACTAGCACATGGAACAAGACCTGCTGGGACACCACTAAAGATATTCCGATGTCTGTAAGAGAGATATGAAATTAACTGGAATGGATATAAATAAGTGGGAGAAATTAGCAACAGACAGGGTTAGGTGGATTGGTGGAGTCAGGAAGGGTGTTACCGAGTAGTTAGAGACCAAAGAGAAGCCAAAAGACAATTGAGGGAACGGGCTGATGCAACACCACCTGGTAGTATCAGACAGACTGTTGAGTGTCAGCTGTGGAAAACAATGCAAAACCAGAGGAGGTCTGCGTAGTCATCATCGGACGTGCCCTCGACCCTGGTGACGTAAACCAGGCACAAATGCATTTCTGACGGAAAGAGGCCAGAAGTAGGCCAGATCCAGTGGAATGCAGACCTTCGCCAAGGCCAAACCCGTGACAAAAATCAGCACAATTGCCGCCTGCTAAATTTGTGTTAATTCATTTTTGCTTGTTAGTTAGTAAACTACGGTTGAGGTCAAAATGATTGGCCCAGCAGGAACTTACGAACATTTCTTTAAAATGCTGTCCATATATGTGTGTGTGTGTATGTATATATGTATTTATATATATATATATATATGTATATATGTATATATATATATATAAATACATATATATAAATACATATATATATTGATATAGTAAAGCATTCATCACACTTTAGAATTCCACATACATACATTTTGAATATGTCTCCAATAAAGATGACGTGTTTTATGTCTTACTTAGGACTATGACTTCCTGGGTCATTGAGGACGATAAACAGGCAGTAAGATTTTAGGGTTTGGTAAAGGTCACTAATTACAAATTAGGTTACTTAATCAGAGAAAATAAATTCCTCCATGGTCATTTGGATTACAAAATTACCAAATAATCTAGAAATCAGTTTTGTATTTTGTGAATAATCCCACAAACTGTATCTAGCTGGAGAACAGTACTACAGCAAAACTCTATTGTACTACCAACTTACACACACTCTCGGGTTTATCTGTCCTGCCCCCTATGAAAGAGCAGAGCAGGGTAAATTATGTTATGGTCTGTGAGCATGAGCAGGACAGCAGACTTTCTGGGTTTCTTGTCTGCATTGATTGATTGCAAAATGCACTATATCTGTACTGTAATGGCCTATAATCATTAACACATGCGCGTGTGTGTGTGTATGTTTTAACTCATTCAGTAACGCCTGTTTTCACAAATGCTCCAAGGGATGTGACGGTGGAGTCTGGCGAGGACGTCCAGATTCCCTGCAGTGCTCAGGGCCAGCCACACCCTGTCCTCACCTGGAACAAGGTGAGATGCTAAATGTGGCATTTTATGAGGCCATTAGGGGTCATGGCATTGTGCAAGTGGGGGCAGGGCCTGGGGCATGCTTATCTCCAACCATCTTTATTGTTATTATACAGAATTTTTTGTGTTTTTTTTAAACTGGAGATATAATAATTGGAAACTAGATGACAAAGGTAGCTGTCAAAAGTCAAATTGGCACAACAGCAAAATGACTCTTGAATAGTACGGCTAATATAGCTGAGGGCAATGGCCGTTAGAGCATGATGCTATCTACTAGGGACGATCCATCTACGGGACGAGACGATATTTTAACATTACTTTTTGGAAATCTACAGTGACAAAATATTGGAGTGGACAAACTGATTTTTTAAGAATTTATTTGGATGTGTTTTATAACCTAAGCATGATGCTTTTAACTGTTGAACAAAATTGAAACAAACACTAAAAATGCTTAAAAAAAATTTTAAAAAGTAAAAATAATTACAGCAGTTGTAACTGCTACTATCTATACATCGATCCATTTTCTATGCCACTTTTTCTCATCGGGGTCACGGGGGTATGCTGGGTCCCAGCTGACTTCGGGAAACAGGTGGGGTACACCCTGGACTGGTCGCCAGCCAATCGCTAGCTGCTATTAGTAATGAAAAACAAAGTAAGCATTAATGTTGATGGGTAGTTTTAATAAAACAAACGTAAAATAGATTGCATGGTGCTTAGAGTGCTGTACCAGGAAGTAGTGAATTGGACAATGGTATCACATGTTTTAATAGAAGTATTTTACATGGATTTGTGTATTGATCGGACAAACCTTAAGTAAGTTTGATTGAATGTAGAATTACTGCTTGGGCATTAACACTGCCGCAGCTGTTGAACGCAGCTGAAGAATGGCACCCGCTGAGAGATGTTGGGAACACAGAGGTAGGTTCGATTGCAAGGTTAATAGTGTGCATCAAGCACTGAATGAGCACTTCCATTTCCATACTACGTGTATTATCATTCACTGTAGCAATGCCATAGTTCACAGTCTGATAGACTTCTGGATGACCTGCTTTTCTCCTAATGAAAAATATTGTCACACTTGAACGTAACCCCTGAATTTAACCCACTCGACCCATCATTCTTTTTTTGGCCCAAAAATAGTATATATCCTTCGATTGTGGCAAGTTTATGGCATTCATAATCAATGCAAAAGCAAAGTCGATCTTGTTCTTTGAGGGAGCTTGGCTCAATGAGCATGCATCACTCCCATACCAAGATCACGACTTGTGTCCTTGTCTGACTGGAACCAACTCCACCCTGTCTTTCCCCCAGGATGGCGTGCAGGTGACAGAAAGTGGTAAATTCCACATCAGCCTTGAGGGGTTTTTAGAGGTAAAGGATGTGGGCACCGCTGATGCCGGCCGCTACGAGTGTGTGGCCCGCAATCCTATTGGCTATCAGGTTGCCAGCATGGTGCTAACGGTCACAGGTAGGGCGCTTTTTTTTATCATGTCGCAAAGAGAGAGAAACCAAGGGTGTGAACTTGCTAAATATTAAAATTTAACCTGAAATTAAAACTGACAAAATAAAAGTAGTCATTTTTTCAGATGAGGCTTATTACAGCCATCTTGTCCGCAGTGTCTAAAACTGTTTAATCACTAACAAATCAAACACTAAATCAATTAAATTAGATTTCTGTCAGCACTTTCCTTTCTGCAAGGATGTCTCAACCTCTACTGGTGCAGCATGAAGTCTTTTTTGTTTTATTTTGATACCTTGGTTTTGAGAAATTGAAAGCCTGTTGATTGCATTAAAATACAGCTAAATGCTACACTAACAACCAGAAGGATGATAATATCCGCACAAATTTGCTTTGATGTTTGAGATTCGAGCAACGGTGGCATCTCTAAGAATAATTTTATTTTGACATCATGAATAAATTAAACCTTCACTAATTTGTTTGTTGCTCAGTGGATGATATTGAAATGTAATTTAAACAAAGGTAGACTTAGATCACATTTAAATAAAACAATGCTAACAAAAACTGTATGTTATGGGAGTAACGATGTAATATTATGAGGGGGAAAAATATTTTTAATGGATACAGTACATTTAAAAAAATACAGTAATACCTTGCCACTTCTGCTTTGAATTTCAGTTTTTTTGTACCACAGTATAAAAAAAATTAAATAATTAATCAATTTAATCTTGCTTTTTTGTGGTTTTAAATGGCCTATTATTAGTTTTTAAAAATGACTATCTAAGAATTTATATATTTTTTGCCCAAACTATGCTTTTCAAGGATTAATAATGGCTAAATGAACTAAAATATAAGTATGAGGTCTTCAGAAGGCACATTCAAAGATGTTGTGTTGATTTGTAGTATTGTACTGTTGATGCTGATCATTCCACTTAATACATTTAAAGTCAAAAATGAGATTTACTACAGATCTAGCAGGGAAGGTTTTTCTTCTTTCTCGGCGCAAGTTCTGCAGACATTATTGCATCAATAAACGCTGACAAAACTAACAACACTACTGTCCTCTTCCATTACCAAGCAGCGAGCCAGACTCTGCAGGTAAAGTAACATAACATAATAAATGATAAGTTACTGATGGCAGCACTAAAACAAACTATAAAATTAAGTGCTTGAGAATGTGCTTTTTGTTTGTTTGCATTTTGTGATCGTGAAGTTGCATGCAGTGTCTGACTTGTTGCATGTTATTAACACCAATCATGCCTTGTCCTTTGTCCACTGTCGCTCGGTGTCTTGAAACAACAGTTCCAGCAGTGAGCAGAGAGGGTGACACCTTTGTGAGCACATCCATCGAGCAGGCAATCCGTAATGTGGACAGCGCCATCGAGTCTACAAGGAGACGTCTGTTTGATGGGTAAGCTGCAGGGGACTCATGCAACATGAACTTCCCTTCACATGCATCTCATAACATCCGGTATTTAGGCCCTCTCGAAAATTGTACTTAGGATTATATTTATTTTTGTGGTTGTAGTATGCTTGGCTTTTCTTGCATACTTTTTGATCACCTGATTGCATTACAAAATAGGGTTATGATATTAGAAACACCTCAGTATGATACATGACATTAAATAAGGACTAAATGAAGATATGCTTTATTGTAAGTGCACTATTTAAGGTCAGGACATGTTTTGTACTCGCACAGGGAATGAAAATCTGGGTTGAAGTTAGGGTTGATCCACATTTTTTAGCTTCCGTTCCAATTTTTTTTACTGTCTAGCTGTTGCAATCCAATCTCAGTACCAATCCTTTTTAAAAATAATAATACAAACATGAAATTGCAAAATTAAATAGGATTATTGAAACAGCCCTTCAAAGCATTAAAACAATGAAATCAAAGATTTGCTGAATTTCCCTTTTTATTACAGCATGACCAACAATATTGTTTGGTTTTTGTAACAAACTGTGAGTCCGGTCCCTAATGAAAGTAAAACTCCATCCAATAAATGATAAAATTAGAAATATTTGACATGCAAAATACTATATCCAGGGGTACATTGTGTGGTTCCAGGCTGCTGTTTAGTGTGGGGGCAATAGAGGGGAGTGGTGTTCATCATCATGCTGGTTAGAGCAAGCGTTTGGAGTCAAGTGTGTAGAATAACAAAACTTAGAAGGGGAACGTCTGCTTGGAGGACTGAGTGCTCTGTGCTGACTTTTAAATGGACAACTGAATTACAGCCATCCTGAATTCTAATTACAATACTTTCAGGTTAGTTCTATTTAGTTATTAATCTATTTGTTGGTGTGATTTGGATTATATGACTTTTTTGATCAACTCTCTTCAGCGCAATAGTAATTTATTGACGGTAACAACCAGCGGTTAGAGCGGCACTTCCCGTGCGAGTTCCCAGCACCATGACGGAGGAGTCTGGGCACAGTGAGGGCAATCTGCCGTTGTAACTACTGAGCCAAATATCCAGTGTCCAACGTGAAACTTAAGTTCACCACGGTGCCCCGCCAACGTGTCTGCGTGATGATGTTCTTCATCCAAGTGGCGGGAGTTGAGTGGCAACCAGCTTTGATGCGCACCTTTTACCGCCTCTACCATGTTGGAGTGTGGCCCAGAGTTATGACAACCGGATCAGCCCGATTCCGTGGTGAATGCCGATCTTCAAAATACAGCAGATCGCCAGCCAGGACATCCCTAGTTGAAAAAAAATTATAAATGAAAATGTGAATATTTGGAGGTGCATATCTTTAGTTTGAGTCATAATTCAAGTAATATTCTGGCATACAGTATCTTCTTACGAACGTCGAACATATTGAGTGAGTTTAATCATAATCAAGGTTACCACTGGTCTCATCTGGCCATAGTTAATCATTGTGGGGATGATAAGGAAGAAACAATCTCAGTCACTGTTGGCAGGTTCAGTGGAGTTCGTAAGTGTTCCCATCCTGTTGAAAGATTTGGTAAGCAGTCGTGTTGATCTTGGCATGCACACATGGTGCTGCACTCGGCCTATGCATGCACAGGCGATGCAGAGGACAAACACATAAGCACAAAAACAGAAATACACACGCAGCACAAACCGCCAACCTAAAAATGAGACAAGGGAATTTCCAGCTCTCTTTAATGGCAAACACAGATTAGCAGGCTGCCGGTTGTTTGAATGAAAAACACAATGACACTGGAAAGCACTACATAGTCATGAACAACATGCATACATCTGTGCAGCCATCCGTCACAACTGAAGAATGTATTTTAGGCTGCTTTTAAACAGAATCGAAATGGGTGGGTGCGATATAGACAGAAACATGCGTACCTAATGGTTGGAAATAAGCCACTCCCACTCACAGCCCTGCTCTTATTCTGTACTTGCTTTATGTACATCACCTGGGAGATTATGTGCTGTGCAGTGTTTGCTGCATCAGCAGGCATTACATACCCTCGAGACAGTCAAACATGTGTTTCAAACTCAAATGAGGTGTTCATGTTGGGTTTGGATTCTACCCATCTTACGCCACCGCTGGAAGAGGTATTTTGTGTGCTATTGCTGTGGGTTTTGACATGCACCAGTATGGTACCAGCTGGTGTTACCACAGTAACTCCAGCCACACTCTTATGTCCAAGTAAAGGAGCAAAGTGTTTGCAGTAGGACAATGTTTTATGAAAATATTTTAGGTTTTATTCAAATAGTCATTTGCATATTGTCAGCGTGTTCTTCTCGGACACCATTTTTTGGGGGGGGCCAGTGGAAGTGCTTGTTTTTTGACATTGACTCCTCCCTCCATCCTCTTCCACATCTCTCTCTCTAGTCAGCCTCGTACACCAGGAGAGCTCCTTGCTCTTTTCCGTTATCCTCGTGACCCCTACACGGTAGAGCAAGCTCGAGCTGGCGAGATCTTTGAGCAGACCCTGCTTCTCATCCAGAACCACGTCAACCAGGGTCTCATGGTCGACACCAATGGCACTGGTGAGTTTGATGACCAAACAAACTGCAGTAATTATTACGTGTTCGTCCCGGTTAGCTTTTTTGGGTTTTTTTTTTTATTAACTTAGCCCATCTCCTGTGTTATTATACCCTGCGTGAGTCCATCTCTATTTTTTATGTTTTTTTTATTATTAGAAAACATCCCTCCTTGTTAGCATCCTTTTATCTAGCAAACAAAATGGCAAACGGACACTAAGTCGTCCGTCTGTGATGTCGTCAGCAGTTGACTCTCACAATGTCTCACAAAGGAGCTAGAGCAGGTATCCGGAGGTTCCATCCTCCACCCAGTCACTGTCGTGTCCCTGCGCTAGACACTTGGTGCTGGTCGGTGTGGCTGTAGGCGGGAACTGCCATCCGTCAGACTATCCCAGGGCAGCTGTGGCTACCACCGGTGTGACTGAGTACATGAATCAGGGCTTCACTTCATTGTGAAGCGCCTTGGGTGCCTTTAAAAAAAAAAAAAAAAAAAGGGCTATATAAAATTGAATCCATTATTGTTTCACTGTATCCAACCGTTCCATGCACTGGTCTTGGGTTGGTACGCACCACACCAAAAGTCTGAATGAATAAACTCCACCCGTATCACTCTATGAACAGATCTATTGATGAATTATGCAAATCATTGCATTCATTGCAATGTTGAATTGAATTATGCATTTTATTTTTCACAAGGTGCACCCCTGGTAATGATACAATTTTCATATTGACTGAGCCCTTCATTTTCACTTTCCCAAAAGTACTGTAATAAGTAGTGAACTGAAATTGTATGTTTAACTAAATGTTAATTGTTTATGCTCCATGCGCAGACATTTTCAGTGGCTTCGAGCATTTCTCTGGTTTCTGTTTGTGTCGTTAACAAGGGGTTTTCTGTGGCTGGTTCCTTTTGAAATACTGTATTCATAGCAACCTACGCAAGTCCCACTGTTTCTTGCAGCTCTTTACTGCCAGGTTCAAGAGAGTAGCAGTTTTTTGTGGATGACGTTTGCATTCGTGCACCACCTTCTCAGGGGGGTGAATGATGAACTTTGTTTTGAGGCGTTTAACCTAAAGGTTTCTTTTAAACGAGATTAGATCGAGGGCGGTTGAAAAAGCTGACAGACAGATGAACGCCTCACCCAGACTTTGCTCAACTCTGCCCTTCTCATGCGTCACTAACAGCTGACGGCCATGATGCATATCGCAACCTTACAGTCAAGTCAGTCCCTGTTGAAGAAATGCTCCGATATAACAGCTAACATACTGATATATGTGCGCAAGGGATCGAGTTTCATTAACATTCTCGTTTGGGTTAAATACAGAGAAGAAAGTCAGCGAAGATCATGGGTGATGTCGTTCATACAGTTGACTTTTGTTTAGCTGACATGGAATTCATTCCCACTCAACTGGGGAAACTCACACCTCTCAGGACCCCACAGCGGGGTCACTAGACTGATCACCACTAACTACAATTTTCATACAAACACAAAAATGATGGCACAACTCGTAAGAGGTTAGTAAGCACACACAACTGTAATATATAACAAAAATAATAATTAACAACTTTGTTAACTCCAAGCGCGTAATAAGTGTTACAAAGCAGGATGGGAAGACGAAGCACTCCCGGCGACAGGCGTGATACCGGCTCCCAGCACGCCTTGCGGTACCTTTTTGTAAATAGTTCCTCAAAGTAGATGTGTAAAGTTAGCATAGTTGTTCTTTATTGCCCTACACTAGTGGTGCCCTTGTAAATGCCCCATGTATGCCCTATCTACATGTTGCTGCATGATTTGTTCTGCCATTTTCGATGCGTTGACAAGCTTATTGCGAGTTCTGTTTTCGCTACTGCTTGCCCAAATAAGGAGCAACTTTGTTTAAGCAAGCTTAAGCGCTTTTCACTGTCTCTTGTGCGACTCAAGAGCACCACAATATTAGCGTTTTTGGATTTCTGTTTTATCTTTTTCGGCTTCTGGGTGTGTTTTTCGAGAAGTTAGTCACATGGTTGAAACGTGATTCTGGACGGAATACTTGATGCAACCCGGCCTCAACCAGACCTCTACCTCCTGCAGCTCCAAGTTGAAATTGGGACCTCCGGTGTAGGCCAACTTTAGTGCTAAGTCAGCTGAGATCGGCTGCAGCTCCAGCACAGACACTGGACAGGGCGAGCCTTCAATCAGGATGAATTGAATTTTTCGTAACACATCAACATTTCACATGGACATATTGGTAAACAAAGAAATGACTGTAAACCACTCAATAAAAATAGCCAGACCTGAACAATGCACTAATGAAGGGAATGATGTAAGATGTAAGAGCCAGTCTTTATGCGAGTTACTTTTCTGTCCCCGCAGAATTTCGCTACAACGACTTGGTATCTCCACACTTTCTCGACGTGATCGCCAACCTGTCCGGCTGCACAGCCCACCGCCGTTTCAACAACTGCTCAGATATTTGCTTCCACCAGAAATACCGCACTCACGACGGCACCTGCAACAACCTTCAGCACCCCATGTGGGGTGCCTCGCTCACCCACTTTGAGCGACTGTTGAAATCTGTCTACGATAATGGTTTTAATCTGCCAAGGGGAGCCACCGAGCAGACGCACAACGGCCACCGGCTGCCGCTGCCGAGGCTGGTGTCCACCACCATGATTGGCACAGAGACCATCACTCCGGATGAGCAGTACACCCACATGCTGATGCAATGGGGTCAGTTCCTGGACCACGACTTGGACTCCACTGTGGCAGCCCTCAGCCAATCACGCTTCTCAGATGGCCAGTTGTGCACGCAGGTGTGCACGAATGACCCACCCTGCTTCCCCATCCAGTTCCCTCCCAATGATGCACGGCAGCTACGAAGCGGTGCTCGCTGCATGTTTTTTGTGCGCTCCAGCCCCGTGTGTGGCAGTGGGATGACATCTCTCCTAATGAACAGCGTGTACCCAAGAGAGCAGATCAACCAGCTCACTTCTTACATCGACGCCTCAAACGTATACGGGAGTTCACGACGTGAATCTGAGGAGATCAGGGATTTGGCCAGCCAAAGGGGTTTACTCCGACAAGGGATTATCCAGCGCACGGGGAAACCACTGCTTCCTTTTGCCACTGGACCACCAACCGAGTGCATGAGGGATGAAAATGAGAGTCCAATCCCATGCTTCTTGGCCGGGGATCACCGTGCCAACGAGCAGCTGGGTCTGACCGCTATGCACACAGTGTGGTTCAGGGAACACAACCGCATAGCCACAGAACTACTGAGGCTAAACCCCCATTGGGATGGAGACACCATCTACCATGAGGCCAGGAAGATAGTAGGAGCCCAGTTGCAGCACATCACATACAGTCACTGGTTGCCAAAGGTAACGGTTCCTTCCTGAGCTATCTTTGTTGCTTGTCTTGATCCAATCAAATCAGTAATGCATTTATCCGTTCAAGAGGGGCCATTTACACCCACCCCTTATTCATACATAAATCAAGTGTTGTAAACAGATTGTAGATCACGTGTACATATTGTAAGGCATAAATAGTCCAATGTATATATGCAATATGTATTATCTATGTCAGTGGTTCCCAAACGTTTGAAAGTCTCGTAGCCCTTAATTTGTCCATTTGTTTTATTCAAGTAGGGACCATGCAATATTAATGACACGCTTATTTTGTTTACAGTTAAACTAAATGGGGCAAACGGCGTTCCTGTTTGGCTGGAAGGATGTTCTGTGTTCTAAGACAGGCTCGGTGCATAAAATAAACGTGCTTCTTGTCGTTTTTCACTCAGATCCTGCACGTCGTCATCGGGCATTGTAAAAGGCTCCTTACAATAAAGCAGTGAAAATATACTCATCCGGCCCGAGTCACACACAGCCGCACTAGCATGCTAACCCCGCTAGCTTCCATTCACAGAGAGTGAAACTAAGATGATGTTCTGTCAACTTTCGCCGGTGTTTAGCGTAATTTTAACATGATTTGTTTGTAGGGAAGGGTGGGGGGGGGTCAGTGTTGGAAATGAGATTCTGCCATGATGGAGCTGTCCACGGGAGAATTACTTCCCCACATGAACTGTACTTCTCCTCACAATGACAGCATTTTATTCCCATTATGTCAATTTCTGCTAAATTCCTTGTTTAACAGTGAATTACGTTTTTATTGGCCAATTCGCGATTTCGTGGACATCATACATTCCTATTACAGTCTGATGTTGGAATCCTTCCGTTTGAACAACCAGTTTGGTAGCCGCACAATAAACAAGAGATGTTTTAGCAGGTTCCACTGTATCTGATTCCAGTAGCACAGCTGATGAGCCTTCTTTCTGTCTTCTAGATCCTAGGCGAGGCAGGCATGAAGATGATGGGGCCGTACACAGGTTATGACCCCAATATTAACGCGGGCATCCTCAATGCTTTCGCCACTGCAGCATTCCGCTTCGGGCACACCCTCATTAACCCGGTACTCTACAGGTTGGATGAGGACTTCCAGCCCATCCCCCAAGGTCACATCTCCCTGCACCGGGCCTTCTTCTCCCCCTTTCGCATCGTGAACGAGGGTGGCATTGACCCACTGCTCCGCGGGCTCTTTGGCGTGGCGGGTAAAATGCGAGTCTCCTCGCAGCTGCTCAATACAGAGCTGACCGAGAGGTTGTTCTCGATGGCCCACGCTGTAGCGTTGGACTTGGCAGCCATGAACATACAGCGAGGAAGAGATCACGGCATACCGCCATATAACGATTACAGGACGTTCTGTAACCTGACATCGGCGCAGAGCTTTGAGGATTTGAGTAACGAGATTAAGAATCCCAATGTCAGAGAAAAATTGCAGAGGTGATTTTATAGACTTTGAATGGAAGCCAATAATCTGTGCATTTACCTCATTCCTTCACCCACACATTGTTTCCTATGGGATAGGTTGTATGGCACTCCGTTCAACGTCGATCTGTTCCCTGCCCTGATGTCTGAAGACCTGGTCCCCGGCAGTAGACTCGGACCTACCCTCATGTGTCTGCTGGCATCTCAGTTCAAACGCCTCCGAAATGGAGACAGGTAGGTAGAATATTGTTGTTTAAAATGTGAAAGAATTACGTAACCTGTGCTGAAAGAGGACAAACTGTTCTGCTTGGTGGAAACGTTTAGTTATTCGGGATTTCTGTGTATGACACCCCCCGTTTGCTTTCCCTGTCACGTGCAGATTTTGGTATGAAAACCCCGGCGCGTTCACTCCCGCCCAGCTGACCCAGTTGAAGCAGGCCTCTTTGTCTCGGGTGCTGTGTGACAACGGTGATAACATCACACGGGTCCAGCACGATACCTTCAGGGTGGCGGAGGTGCCGCACGGCTATGGCAGCTGCGATGACATCCCGCAGATTGACCTGCGCATGTGGCAAGACTGCTGCGAAGGTACGGACCCTTCATGCAAATCACAACTGTTTTGATTTAAACTCATGTTCATATTCAAAAGCGCCATCCAGACGACTACAGTATGCTTTCCGCCCTTACTTTTTGCTACACTGAAAACTACTGCGCTACATCCTCGAAATCCTACCTGGAACTACGGAAGGAACTTATACAACAAATGTATATGACAATTTGTCATAAAAATGAAAAGCACATATTTTCAAAAAAGGGTGTTAACCTAAAAATGTTGTAAAATTTTTTTATTTTTTTTTTACACCGGGTGTCCCTGAGAAGGCAGAAATCACTCAAGCAGAACTTTTAAACACATTTTTCAGTTCAGGAATGCAAGTGAAGATCTAAAAATTTTACATCTTAATCAATAAATAAAAAAGTTTTTTGATAAAACTGTTAGAGTTCCTTCTTCGTCAGGGGTCGGCCACCCGCGACTCCGGATTCCCATGTGGCTCTCGCTTCACAGAGCACTTGTTTTAACACTGGAGGGAGGGAAATGTGCTCATTTGAAAGGAGTTTGGAATATGCAGCTAAGGCTGCGAATGTGTCTTGAATTCTGGCTGGTGATTGGATGAGCAAGGGAACGGAGGGGAAGCTGCTGTGTGGCGAAGCCTGCTTGTGGTGGAGCCACAGTGAGCGACTAGCAAGACATCTGTTTTTCCCTACATTGGGAGCTAACAATGAATGCCAAACAAGAAACAAAATAGAGATTAATTCTGCATGTACAGATTTTGTTGTCTTCTTTGCCAGTGCTGAAAAACACTGAAAGACATGTTCAAAAGAAACACTCAACATTTTTGAAAAAGTAGTAATTTTATTTATAGCAGGATGTCATCCCTGCAGTCCGACCCTAAACACGCCGAGCTCGAATAGGTGTACTGACAAAGAGTTCAGTCGAGCATCAAGCAGCCAGTGAGCTAAAACAACAGAACAGAAAGAAGTTTTTTAAATTACCACTTCCGCACAGAATGAGAGGAGAGCCTTTTTTTTTAAGTGCAAAAGGTAATGTCTTATAACATTACTGATGCATAGTGACCAGAATACTACATATAACTTGTCTATCAGTATTTTTAATTAATAATATGCTGTAGTCAACCACGAAACAGCAATCTTTTATTAATAATTTATTGAAAACAGCAATATAGGCTGTACAGGTAGAGTAATCATCGCAGAAACCAAACATTGTTTTGGTAGTTGCCGAGGCTGTTAATTTACGGAGACAGTTTAGCTTGTTGTTAAAAAAACCTTACTTTGGGTGGTGAAGTAATACGCCATAATAAACGCTCTGCGTACTTGTGGGTGTGTGTACGTGTGGGTCACTATCAGCACAGGACAGGAAGTCTTGTTGTTTCCAGATAGTCTTATGCACAATGGTGTCTGCTACATGAAAGGGCATACTGCAGGTAATGGTGCTCCCCCCCTTAGGTTTATCAGAAGCTTTCCATTGTTGGTATTTATCGCTGCTACGTGTACAGGATGCTTGGCACCGTGAAAATGTTGAGGAGCGAATATTGGTCTTCTTTTTTTGTGTGATGCACTGTCTTGTACAAGTTATTTCATGTACTTCTTATTGTATATTTCATGTATCATGTACAGTACTAGCCAGACACTGAGAATATCCTGAAAAGGTTGCTGTATTTCTGCAATTCAGTTTAAACGGTGAATTTGACGTATTATATCATTGAATAATATGCAAAACAATATTTTTTTTTTTCCTTTGGATTTTGCTGATCAGGTCTTAAAACAAAACATTCTAGTTTTAAGAGTTTAGTGGTTTATTTATAAGAGAAGCAAATCTTAATCAGCAAAGTTACAACAAGGAAGAGCTTGAGATATGTCAATTTGCATGTAATGGCTCGATCAAAATGCGTGTTTCATCTTTTATGTTAAATTGCCAAAATAAAACAACTTTTATTTATTGTTCTAATTTTTCAGGTAGTTTTTATGTCAATAATTTCACCGTCTATGGCACCTTTCTGGACACCCATAGCTCTTCATTTGCTTCAGTTCCAGCCCACCAAAGAGAAGAACATAGCCCCTCTCTTCCAACATCTTTTTAGGGTGTAGTTAACAAACTCTCGTGCAAAGTCATCCTGGAGGAGTTATTTCTACCACGACGGGACCAGTGCAACTTCCTTTACTTCCTAAACTTTCTTTACACGTCCAAAAGCTTTTCTGATGAATATTTGTGAACAAGTAGGTTTAAACTTACTAAATATAAAAAAAAGGTCTGCACAAATGTGGTTGTTGCTTTAAGTCAGTGGTTCTTAGTTATTTTCCGTCACGCCCCCCCATTAGAAATATTATTGACAACTGACGATATCTATTTATTTATCTGTACTGTACAAACTGAAACCAGGAAAATGCGCCAAATTACGGAGAGCTGCGAAGCGTATTGAAGAGTCCAATGGCACGTTGCGTATAATACATTTGGACATTTTGGCAGGTTTACACTAACACCGGACAAACTCCCTGCTTCTCGCTGCTTTGCTGTTTGAGAACCGCTGCTTTGAGTGATGTGTGTTGTGCTTGACACCTCCAGATTGCAGAACCAAGGGTCAGTTCAACGCACTGTCTTACCACTTTAGGGGGCGCAGGTCAGTAGAGCACAGCTACACGGACAGCAAACCTGTCGAAAGCATCAAGAAAAACAGGTAATCCGGCGCTGCAAGCTCAACATGCACGTTCACGTGGTTGCTCGTTTTCATTTTGTTTCCACATTTCGCAGTGCCTTGGAGGAAGAAAGCCTTGTCAATGTTACTGTGATTTCCGAAAAAAGCACCGAACCCTCAATCGGTGACTTCCGCGACTTTGTCTCTGACATGCAGAAGACGATCACGAGTTTACGAAAACAGGTAAGTGACTGGTAGTCCCGGCAGTTGTATGCCGTAAAAGCAGGAAGACGTTTGACCCCCCTTGCCTCCACTGTCCCCTACACGGATGTCTAAATGTAACTGGAAGCCTGGTGGTAGTCTGATTGGCAGCTGTGTTTCCATCAGTCTGCCGCAGGGCTACTGATCTAGTTTATCACTACCACGCCAAATGAACAATGGCATCACCGAAAAAGACTAGAAAATCTTTAGGTTTTGTAAGCTGCAGTCCTTTTCCTTCTGCAATATAGGAAATGTTTGAGGTTGTAGTTCCAGCAGGCAGCAAAAAGTGTGCAAAATGCAACAAAATTATTATTGTTTCAATATTAATCATTTCAGTCAGAAATCAGAAACAGTCAGACCAAAAGCAAAATGCACAAAAGCCAAATCATTCATTGCAATAAGAAACAGCTAAGTTCAGAGTTTCCTACCTTTACTATCGTAACAAATGCAACCTTCAGACTTTGCTTCGAAGAAAATCCTTTATTGTCGTTGTACACTTGCTACAACGGAACACTTGGTACAACAGAAAAGTGTCTCTGAGTCTGTTTGTTCGGCTCCCCAAGATCCTGCATCTCCTGCCAGAGGGCAGAGGGTTGAAGAGGCTCCTGCCAGGGTGGGATGGATCAGACAGGATCCTCCTTGCCCTGTTTAACCCCCTTGAGTCTGCAATGTCCTCCAGGGAGGGTAGGGGGCAGCCGATGATTTTTTAGGGCCGACCCTGCGGGGCTTTTCTGTCCTTGCCCGTGCACCCGGCGTACCACACCATAATGCACGCTTACACTGTGGAGCGACAGAATGTCTGTAGCAGATTGACCTCCAAATGGCATTTGTTGAGCAATCTCAAGAAGTGTAGCCTCTGCTGAGCTTTGGTGACCACTGCAGCTGTGTCGTTGTGCCATCTGAGGTCATCCGATACATGCACACAAGGAACCTGAAAGAGGAGACCCTTTCCACACAGACACCATCTATTTGTAGGGGGGCGGGGTCTACGCTCTTCCTTCTCCAGTCCATCACCATCTCTTTGGTCTTGGTTGTGTTCAGCAACAGATTCTTCGCTGAACACCAGGCTACCAGCGTCTGAACTTCCTCCCTGCACGCCGTCTCCTCACCGTCGCAGATGAGACCCACCACTGTAGTATCATCAGCGGATTTCATGATGATGTTGGAGTCATGCATGGGAACCCAGTCATGTGTGTACAACAGAAACAGGAAGGGACTAAGCACGCAGCCCTGAGGGGAGCCCGTGCTGAGCGTCCATAGTGTTTCTCACCTACTTTATCAAAGTTTTGACACTGGCAACGTTTTTTGCTGTCATATTTCATTTTTTTTTTAAAGCACAGATTTATCTAACAATAAGAAATACGTAGTGCGCTTGAACACCTCAACAGCTATTGGTGCTTGATTGCAGTTGCTGCTGCAAAAGGTGACCCAACCAGTTACTAGGTTTAGGGGGCAATCACTTTTTTTTTACACAGGGCCATGTAGTTTTGGATTTTTGTAAGTGTGACAAGCATGCAAAAAAATAAGAGATAAGGAAGGGCACAAACACCACCTTACATTACGGCAAGACGCACTCCAATGCAGAAAATGCTCTTAATTAATAGAAAAATGCCTCTGCTCCCTAAAGTCCAACCTCTGAACCACATCTCAGAACTGTAAACAATACTCCTGTTTTTACAAAGTCGTATGAAAACAAAAGAAAAATATGTACTGTCTTGTGTTTTTGGCCAAAGTCACAGTGAACGTGCAATCGGTGCTTAGCTTGTGTTGGTTTCGGCCATGTCGACACCGGTCAGCCAGCCCAAGGGGCATCAAGGTCATTGGCTTCCACTCTACTGTATTCATGTTCACATGCAGCAGTGGGGGAGCCCACGTGATGGTGGTGCTGAGGTCCGTATATCAAGTAGCTCAAATCTCGGCCCTGTCACATTTTTCAGATTAAACGACTGGAAGCCCGTCTGAGCAAGACTGACTGCACTGACAGAAACGGGCGTGAGCGGACAGACGGAGAGCAGTGGAAAGAGGACCCGTGCACGCAATGTCAGTGCAAGGTAGGCCACGTAAACAGGACTTCAATGGCGCGGACCTCCACCAAGGCTAAATTGGTATCAAAATGAAAAGAAGACAGGGATGCCATGGCCATTCCCGGGGAAGTACTTGATGTCATAATGCTCTCATACGCTGTAAATTCTGCTTTTTATCCAAACGAGTCTTCCTTTGGCCATTCTAGAATATTTTTCTATTTTAGTCTCTTCCTGGTAATTGTGTCTGTCCTTCTATTTACTGTATTTTATGGTACATTGTTTGTCACAAGGACAAAAGTAATTGTAGGAATCCCTCGCACTTTGAAATGTGCACCTTTTACTTTGCAAAACTATATGAACTCGTTCAATTCCGCCCCTTTTTCAAAAGACAACTGGCCATTTTAGACCATTTTGACTGGTCTTTCAAGGCAGACCAGGCCATAAAAACATTGAATCTAGCAAAAGAAAGACCTTTGATCAAAAAAACATTTTCTGTCTTTTTCCATTCTTTAGTAATGAGAAGTGGAAGTTTCGGGAAAATATCAGTTCCCGACTAAAAACGGGGGAAAACCCGCATTTTGTGAAAAGATGCGTTTCAAGCGTCACTTTCACTATGACACACATTTAGCCCAAAAAAGTGGCATCCATTAGTGCAGTGGTTCCGAAACTTGTTTTGCCGCGCCCCCCTTTTGGACATAATTGTTTTTCTAAATATAGCAACTTGAAGCATAAACATTTAAATGGGAGGCATTCAGAAGATGCATTCAAAGACGCTGGGAAAATATGTAGTGTTCTACACTGGTCACCGGATGTCAGTGATGTGACTGTATGTATGTTTGGTGGCACACGTATGTGCCAGAACAGGTTACTATTGCATCTTTTAACTATCTCACAGTAGGCACAGTAATCCCTAACACAAGCTACTGTGTGTGCGTGTGCGTGTGTGTGTGTGTGTGTGTGTGTGTGTGTATGCGGCTGTAACCCACGGCAAGCTAAAACTCAACTCTGAACATTGACAGCAACACATACGAGCATCTGGCTTATTTTTGTGATTATGTGTATTATCTCAGGTAATACGGGTGTAAAGATGACTATAGGGATGCTATGTCATGTCTAGAAGGCTCTGATAATGTTAAAAACTGTATTTAGAAGGTCGTAAATACATTTTCTATGCTTTGACTACACAAATATTTTATTCATAAAAAGGGAATCCCACTTCGCTCACCATGGTGGGTTCTAGAACCAGTTAAGCGCAATAATTGAGGGATTACTGTGTAATTATGGCTTTTGTGTCCCAACAAGGAGGGCTTCTAAAAGCCGTGATACTCTGCATGGCGGCATTTTCTTCATGTATTTTTCCCCGGAGGTTTGCCGAGATTCCTGACATGTTCCGCTCTGCACTCTCCATTGTTCTGCTTTAGCGCGGCGTTGGCTGGAGTCCTCAGCCGTGACCACGGGGAATCTTTCATCCGGTCTAATCTAATAACGTGACGACCCGTTTGCCCTTTCTTTGTTGCCGCAGGACGCCAGGGTCACCTGCTTTGTGGAGTCTTGTCCGCCGGCTCGGTGTAAACAGCCCGTCAAGCTAAAAGGCGCCTGCTGCCCCGTGTGCTTGGATGTAGCAGGCAGCAGCCGTGAATAAGCCTCAGGACCTGCCGACAATCACGCTCTTAGTGTCTGAAACAGCCAGACAGCCACGGAGAGGAGGAGACTCTTGAAGGTGTCTGTGGCCGCCGGTAGCCTCAAAACACCCAATAGCCTCAATTTGTTGGTCTTTGTATGCATTTCTGAACAGGGGGAGAGGGTTTGGTCATTTTTGTCATTGTTGCCTCCTCCGGGACTAGAAGGCGGATGAAAGCTCCCGAGGCCTTGGCAGCGCAACAGTTTCGGCCGTTCGACCCCCTTTGGTGTCACCTCACGGGGTCCCTTGCCATATACCTGCAGGAAAGGGAAGTCGGTTGGGAGGAGGCAGCCATTTTTCTTTGCTCACAAACGTTTCTCAGGTTGGAGATGCCAAAAACTGGTGCTATTTTACTCCTTTGTTATGAATGAATTAATCACTAATACCTTCAAAGTATTATGAAAAAGCAACCTATATCCAAATCACAACGGAGAAGATCATTTTATTCAATGTAAATGCCTTTTTATAAATAGTTAGGTGCTTTATGTCATGTAACACAAAGATTTTTTTCTTTTTTATACAAATGAACAAAATGTGAAGCCCTATGGAAAATTCTAATGCAAAAAAAAAAAAAAAAGATGTCTACTGATTTCTGCCAACCGTCATGTCGTGAACTTCGTCCGTGGTTTTCCTCGGTCTGCAAAAGCCAAATGTTAGCTCCACAAACGTCTTGAGCGTGTGAGGAGGAAACCATGTTAACGGTGCCCTTCAATGTACCGCCGCCATATTTAGCACACACCACTCCCGACTGAAGGACTGCATTGTTGCGTTGGGCCTGCAGCGCTGGGTTGCAAACCCATGCCTTGGATTGCCAGATGCACGTGAAATGTTTCACCACGTGTGTTCACTTCAAGGGGGGGCAGTGCCCGCTTCTCTTTGGAGAGAGCTTGTTTCTTTGCCAAACTCTGTTCCGAGCCGGATTACGTCATTGAGCAGAACACGCCGCTCTGCGCAGGCTTCTCTAACCCCCTGACCCTCATTCCGCCATAATGGAAGCCACATGCGAGGTGGGACAATCAAAACACGTTCCCTCCATAGTCCGGCCGAGCCCGCTGCTCGTACGCGTGCATTAAACGGACGCTCAGTGAATCCGGGTTTTGTCTTCCTGTTTTGTGGAGAAGCAGCCGCGCTCTTCCCCCCCGTTTGTTTTCCTCACGCGGCGACGTCCAAAGCGAGCATCTGCCATTCAAGTCTGGAATGTTGCATTCTTTGGTTTGTTTACAGTTGCACGTTTCCCTGCACCAGCCAATAGAGCCTTCTGTACATGCGAGAGCCTCTGATGCGAGTTTGTCATATTGAATGTGGTGTTCCGATGAATATTCCAATACAGGATGTGTGAGTTCTTGGCTCATTAACAGCAAAACGCAATTAAGTTCCAAAGATGCCAACGCACTGAGGGCTCTCTGTTACCTGGGAAAACTGTCTACGGTAGTGTTTTTTTTAACGGTAACCTTGCCTTTTTCCCGCCTTTAATAACTCCCAAGTGTGAATGCAATGCACTGTTTTGCAAGACTGAACATGCCTTACCAGCACTGCCCCTTTCCCAGTGGTCGCTGTGGCTCTACCAGTACCTATCTTGACATTTGTATTGTATGTTTGCCAAAGAATGGTTTGCACTGTAATGTATGCCTCTCAACAGTAATAATAAAAGTAAAAAAGCCTCTTCTGATTTGAATGTCTTTGCATGTTCATTTCAGCTCGGGAAGGCTGAGAAAGACTTCAATATGCTGAGCTGTGGACTCCAGTCCCAATTTTGATGAATTTGGACTTGACGGTATCATCAAAGACTCAGGACTTGACTTGGACTTTGACGTCAGCGACTCAGGACTTGACTTGGACTTTGACGTCAGCGACTCAGGACTTGACTTGCCCTTTGACGTCAGCGACTCAGTGAACGTCTTGAGTAAAATGTGCCTCCATTCAAAGTATCGAGTAACGTGATTGGTTTGTCATTTCCGGATGGATACTTTACTGAGCTTCAGGAGAAATGTACATCTCGTCTCATTGAATGCTCGTATTAACATCCAGTCAGGACTCAATGCTCTGCCAGCACCCTTTGTCGCGTCCCGTTGGGCTTACTTAATGGTTCCGTACCATTTGCAGCTTGCGGCTGGAGTGTAGCAATCCCAGTTTGTTCCAGATACTACCGTGATAAGGGAAGTAGGGTTCCCGATGTATAAATGTGATGTTTATGTATGTTATGTATGTTAGACATGAGGGCAAACACCCCTACAGCCAATCAAGTGGACATAATACAAGAAGATGCGACATAACAGAGACCTAAACTTCGCTTTAGTACTTGCTGTATTGGCTGTTGTCTCGTCAATCTAACAATGTAATATTACTGACACCTAGTGGCCAGTGTGAGATACTGCAAATCAAAGTGTTTTTTCTGAGTTCTTCATATTTGAATTTTAGATTATTTGTCCATTTTGTGCTTGAAAATACGTCTAATTTGTCGATATAAATACTTTGGACTCGTAATTGGCCGTGGTCAACCACAAAACAGCATGATTAGAAAGTAGAGCCGTGAAATTACGACCGTACTCACTTTGGCTGCCAACGGTTTAGACATGAATGGGTGTGTGTTGGGTATGTAAGCTGTACACTGACTACTCAAAGTTACAGCTGTTTCATTTTGCACAGCAGCGTTGAAAATATTAGCAGTGCAATGCGAATAACCAGATGAATTGCTGTTACTGGTATGTGTTGCTACATGGCAAACAAGTTACCGGTAGGTGCAGTAGATTCTCAGGAAACAAGACCCAGCATTAATGATGTGCACGCTCTTCAGGCTGTGCAATTGGGTAATTAGTTGAAAGGGGCGTGTTTAAAAAAAAAATAGTGTCTGCCGTTGACCTTACAATCTCAAAACTGTTTTGAGATTAATCTGGTTAATCGCATGGCAGTGCTATTATTTTAATCACTACCATATATTATTAAGTGTCAAACCTGCAACCTCCCATCCTTACACTCCATTTACTGGGATGTGACCACGGGCGTCATTTTTTTACAAGGGCGGTTTTTAGCGTCCGAAAGCAAGAATACGAGATTACGATTGCCCAGCACTAGAACCTTGAAGAAAACGCCCGCTCAAACTGAAAACCCGTTTCCCTTTAGCGCGCCTACAAGCTCGTTGATTGGCTCAATCCCCTTTTTTCTTTTTTTCTGCTACCATGTGACACGTGATCTGTCGCCCATAAGCCCTTGGGCGCGCATGTGGGTGCTTCTGTCGGTTGCCGTTAGCGATGGAATTTCTTTTGGCTCCCGAGTGGCTCCTCGGCTTTTTTGGTTGTCTTAAACGATTTATTACAAAATTATGTGAATTCTAATGTAAAAAAAAAAAAAAAAGGTTGTCTGGTTAGTATTATTCCATCAGGGATTTCTTTCAAAAATGTTATAATATAAAACGCATACGAGACACCATCTCAGTCGACAAATTTCTATTTACCATCAAACACCACCACACAGCAAAACTTACGTTCAAAAGTGCAAAACATGAAGAAAAAGAGGCATTCAGGTACAGTTGCGTGCTCGAGATTGGCATTGTGCACAACCCCGCCCCTATTGCGTCGCAAGTGCACAGAAAACCCCCCCATAACAAATCCGCTCCCAACGACACAATCCGGTTCCTTTCAAAGAGCCGGATTCTTAGAGCCGATTCGTTTGCGACCGACCCATCTGCTGCTGTAAGTCTTAAGCGGATTTGAATATGATTTAACGTAACCATATAAACATAACGTTGAGTGTGTTTTGCATGCGTATGTTCGACCCCCTCCCTCTCGCCAGTTGTGTCCCCGACACCTCTGAAATCAAAATTTGGACCACGAATGAAGACCCGGAAGGTCCTGGAAGGAAAGCGGCCAGGAAATGAGCTTTCCAGTGTCTGTGCAGATAACCTTCATCTCTTCACCAGGCAGGAAAATACACGATCACCCCCACAACAAGGGACGGCCTTAGCAGAGTATTATGTCTATCCCACACTACGTGTGCTTCCTTTTACCTCTAAATCCGGCCTTGAAGCCAAACGCAGGCGCTGTCTGACGTTTAACTAGTCTCTTCTTCTGTTTATTGTCAGGACAGCTAAAAAAAAAAAAAAAAGGACTACTAAGCAGAATCTTCCCCGTTCCCACTTGAATGACGTGTGGAACATCTGGGAATTCCTGTCCACGGACGTGGATCGGCGTTCTCATTGCCTCAGCGCTTTGAAGAGCATGTGACTGCACGGTTACTGGGGATTTGTAGTCTCGTATTATTGGTGGGGGGGGGTTGAGACCTGCATGAAATATTCTTGTGCTCATTTTGTTTTTGTGGTTGGACTTTGGTGTCAAACTGTCTTCCAGTGACCAGCAAAAGTTCTCCCACGTTCCACACAGATGCACGTCCATCAGATCAAGTCATCGTTTCGTACCCAGAGAAAGCACGTTTAGCTTGTTTGTTTCGCTGATTCCAGTTGCAGCTGCAGTTCTGCAGCAAACGGACTGAAACATTTCACCCCACCCCCTTCCAGTCTCCCGGGCCAGCTCAGTATCAAAATACCAAACTCGGTTCCCAGATCCATTCATCCTGATGGCCAAAACAGAGCACGTCCTGCTCGGAGGAAAGTAGTTCACACCCGCGCGGCCTCTTAGGGTCGTGAAAGCTGCTAAAAGTCCGGCTCATCTCAAAACCGACCAGGCGCCTGGCCGGCTGATTGACAGACCGGCAGCCGGTTTACTTGTCGGTGCGTGACCCGGCGACTGGTTGCTTTGCATTCCTCGGTGGAAAGCAGCGGGGTACAGTCTGACCCAGCGTGATAATCCTCGAGCTGCCAGGAGCCCTTATCAGCGCCGCTTTGGACCTAAAATGAGCCAACTAATGGCTCGGGGAGGGAATGTAGGTTCCCATGCACAAGCACTTTGACATGAAAAAGGATTAGGTGTCTACAAAGCGGCCAAATGGCTTCTCCAAGTGAGCGGGACCTAAATCTGAACACTGCACGTTCAAGTAAAGTTGCAAACGGTGAAAGTGGAGTCGCTGAGAGATGAATGTTCCGGAACTTAAGGTTCAAAGAACGGCTGAGCGTAGGGTTCTACAGGACTGTCATCAACAATCATAAGCGGACTCTATTATTTTCTTTATTATATATTCTGTATAAGGCCGCACGGTGGATACGTGGGTAACATGTTGGCCTCACAGTCTGAAAATCTGGGTTCGAGTCTCCGTTGGGCATCTCTGTGTGGAGTTTGTGTGGGTTTTCTCCGGGTACTCCGGTTTCCTCCGACAATCCAAAGACATTCATCCATTTTCTATGCTGCCTATCCTCCTTAGGGTGGCGGGTATGCTGGAGCTTATCCCAGCTGACTCTGGGCAGGAGGCGGGGTACCCAAAACATGCACGTCACCTTAATTGGCGACTCCAAATTGTCCATTAGAGTGTGAATGTTGGTTTGTCTGCCCTGCGATTGGCTGGCGACCAGTCCAGGGTGTACCCCGCCTAAAGTCGGCCGGGATAGGCTCCGGCATAGCCGCCACCCTAATGAGGATAAGCGGCGTAGGAAATGAATCGATGTTCTGTATATACGGGGTGATTGAAAAGTGACTCCCTCTTTGAAAATACTTATAATTCCTTCATATGTCGGAATATTTGTCTCACATTTTTGGCGCTTGTTCCGTGCCAGTCATGCCTTCCGTCACACAGGAGTTCCTGTTACCCGGTTCCCCGGCGGCTGGAGGAACTGGTGGCCAATGTTGGCGCCCAATGGAATTTGCAATGAAACTCTTTCTTCTCCCAACTATAGTTTTAGTGCAGACTTGCCAACGTGTACAGTTTTATTGTACACAACATGCAATTGGACTCTTGATTATGCTTGTACGTGTCACTGCTTTACATCGCATTTTGCCGTGCAAGAAACCATGTAAGTAATAGTTTGCCGCCGGGTCCCGAAAAAAACCTGGATGTCAGTGGTCTGTCTTACCCCAATACGTCTCATTTTCTGTTATGTCCACTATACTGGGTGATATGAGGGTCGAGGTGATCTTCCATGCATTTTCTATGCCGCCTCATTAGGGGATGCTGGAGCCTATCCCAGCTGACTTCGGGCGAGAGACAGGGTACACCCTGGACTGGTCGCCAGCCAATCGCAGGGCAGAAAAAAACTACCTATGGACAATTTAGAGCGGCCAATGAAGCTAACATGCATGTTTTTGGAATGTGGGAGGAAAGCGGAGTACCCGGAGAAAACCCACACACGCACGGGGAGAACATGCAAACTCCACACAGAGGTGCCTAACAGAGATTCGAACCCAGAACCTCCTGACTGTGAGGCCCACTCAGGAACCATGCGGCCCATGAAGGTGATCATAGGGGTGTTATTTGATGTTTAGAGGGCTCTAAATATGTTACAAATTGAATTTCCAAGGTTTGCTTTGCACAAAGTACTAAATAAGGAACCCTTTGCGGAAATTCACTTGTGACAGTTGAAAAGGGAAACCGAGGAACCGCAGTAAACGAGGGATTACTGTACACCCAACTGAGCTTGTTTTATCGCATACACTATTTATGTAATTTCCTGTATGTCCGTGATTCTCAACCAGTGGGTGACTCGTTCATTTCAACTCAACTTTTATTCTGAAAGGGATTTTTTTATGCACCGGGGTCTGCTGTCACACAAGGAGATGAACAAAGTCAGTCTGCCTATTACATAAGCGGAATGTCTATTTGAGTTGAAAATGTTTTGTCACTGGGGTGGGTTCCGTGGCCAAGCCAGTTTAGAACCAGTGGTTCTAAAAATGTCCAAAAACTCTCCAAACCAGAGTGCGAGTGTCCAGGAAGCTAGTGGGAACATTGCTCCAAGTGGTGAAGATGGCTTCATGTAGGGCATCAACTGTCTGGAACTGATGGCCATTTTTATAAACTTCCCTTGCCGCCCATCCCCGAATGTTCTCTATGGGATTTCAATCAGGGGAACATGCAGGATGGTCCAAAAGAGTAACCAGCCGCCGTCTGGCGACCCTGCAACACCTGAAGCTCCAGTGTTCCACTGAATGAAAAAGCACCCCAGATCGTGATGGACCCCCCCCTCCACTGTGCTGGGTAGAAAACATCTCAGGTGGGATGTCCTTGTCATGCCAGTAACGTTGGAAGCCATCTGCACCATCAAGGTTACATTTTTCTCATCAGAGAATAAAACGTCTTTCCACCTTTCAATGTCCTACGTTTTATGCTCCCTGGCATGGACCCTGAAGGTCCATCACTCTTTTGGACCCTCCTGCATGTTCCCCTGATTGAAATCCCGTAGAGAACATTCGGGGATGGATGGCAAGGGAAGTTTCTAAAATGGTCATCAGTTGCAGACAGTTGATGCCCTTGGTGAAGCCATCTTCACCACTTCATCCATGTACACATACGTATGATTGGATGAAAAATGGAACAATGGATCTCTGGACTGAATGGCTGTATGAAAAAGCAACACATAGGTGGACACAAGGACATGGATGCATGGCTGAGGAATGGCTGGGTGGACAGGAAATGGGATGCTCCTACAGATGGAACAACACGTACTGTCCTGGGAAGTGTAAAATCTGTGACGTACGATGGACACGAGGACGGAGGGATGAAGTATGGATTGGTGGATGGGCAAATGGACACATGCCTTGGCATGGTAATAGTGGGATGTTCGGAGGGTGGGAGGGCTGATGCGTGAAGAAAGTGCTTGAATGGGGAGATCCATAAAGACAAGGGACAGATTCAAATTGCCTCATGCCACATAATTCATCACCATTACTGTTTTTTCCCACCTTGCAAGTCAAGCGCTGTTGAATTCATTACAGTACTGAGCTACAATGCAGTGCTTGAAATTCTCACAATTCCTGGTTGCTAGCATAAGAGGACGAATGGAAAACCCCTTTTGTCATATATGAAGACATTGTATTTTCATATTTGCATTTGCACTTGTGTGTTTATACTTTGTATTTGTACTTGCTTTTGACTTACTAAAACAATGCCAGTAAATCCTGCAGCTTGTCAAAACCAAAAAGTAACCAGCACAAGCTTACTGAGGACCTCCAGTGGATGTGGGAGAGATTGCAATGGTAAGGTATGCATGGTGCACAAATCCCAGTTATGTATGGAGGAAGGTCACACCCCTGACCTCAAGCCCACTTTTGGCATGAACTCAACCCAGCTTGAGACAACTTTCATCCAGAACAGGGGTAGGGATCCTATGGCTCTTTTGATGACCACACATGTCTCCGTGAAGTTTCTAAACACCATAACATTTATTTATTTTCATTTCGTTTTTTCTTAAAGTACATGTAACAGATCTTGCTTTACAACAGGGGTGTTGGTGGAAGTGCGGTCCGAGTGAGCACAATCTAAAAATACAATTGAACAAAATCACCAAGGAAGCAGCAAAAATTGAAAAATGAGCAGTAATTAAAAAACATATAGTCTAAATATTAGTAGAAAAAGGTCATCTAACCAAAAAAAGTTGTTTTGGGAAAATTAGCTTGTGGAAAAGTTTATAATAACAATAAAGTCCAAATATTACAAGAATTATTCATAATTATGAGAAAGGTTGAAACAACGGAAAATTGAAAAAAAATGCTGTAATTTTACAAATAGAAAGTAAAAATTTTAAGAGAAAAAAGTGACAATTTTACCAGAATAAACTTGTAATATTATGAGTAAAAACAATCATTTTAGTTCATTTTTATTTTTTAAATGTCGCAATATTAAGAAACAAACAAAACAATATAAAGTTGTAATTTCTGGAATATTAGGTTCAGGGGAAAATTTATTTATATGATTTTTCTTTCATAATGGTTTGTCATTTTTTTGCTGACATTTTAAACATGACAGGAATTACAGTGTTAAAAATATAAAACCTTCTCAGCACTTTCCAATTCACAGACTTCTAAAATTGTTGCCACACTTTTAGTGGATTTACTTTTTAAAAATAGGATATGGCTTACGGAAAAACATTTCAAAGTACAAAAAAAACATACAGTTTAGAAACACAATTTGGAGAGAAAGAGTCAATTATTTATTATGAATTATTGTTATTATTTGTTTTGCTTTTTGCTTCAAACCAAAACAATGTGTGGCATTGGACGATGGGAATTTGTGTGCAGTTCAACCTTGGTTAGCATCAGTTCCAGAATGTCCAACGTGTACTTTAACCGAAACACATTCAAACCAATACATAAAAGTTAACATCAAATGAATCCATTCCTGAAAGCACAGAGGCGTTTTGTGATAAAAATGGATTACTAGCACGACACGATGTGCGCTAGATTATTTGCCAACCGGAACATGTATGCGATTTTGGCGCCAAAAAAAGTTAACCCGGAGAACCATGAACCAAGGTTCCTCATGCAGACGCGTACGCTTTGCTGCCCTTTCACCTAACCCCAACTACAAGCACGCGTCCTGTATTTGTAACGGCCTCGTCAGGCACTAAACGATGAGAAGTTGTCGGGTCCATCTGACGATTTGAAGCCTGAGATGCAGATATCTGACGTGCCACGTGAAGAGCGGGCCGAGTAGATGTAGTTCTTACCAAAGCACCATAAGTCCGTGGCTATTTGCCTGAAGTGGTTCCTAAATTTGGAGCCGATGAAGGCGTAGAGGATGGGATTGAGACAGCAGTGCAAGTAGGCGACGGTTTTGGAAATAGACAGAACTTGGACTTTGAGCATCTCCCCCTTACAGCTCCGTATGGTGAAGAGGGACAGTGTGTGGTTGAGCAAAGCCACGTTGTACGGAAGGTGGCAGATAATGAAGACGACGACCACCGCTAAGACTACACGGACGGCCTTGTGCCTCTGGCTGCTCCGTGCTCGGATCAGCGTGCACATAATGCAGGCGTAGCAGAACATCATCACCGACAGGGGCAGCAGAAAGCCGACGGCCATCTGAAGGCCGGGAATGAGCACCTTGATTAACTTTGCCGTCTCGTCGGCGCTGAAAGACAGCTGACACAGCACAGGCCCGGCCCCGGCCGCCACACTGGGCTCTTCGAAGCGCTCGGTGAAGATGAGCGTGGGCGCGGTTAACGCCGCGGCGCAAACCCACACGGCGGAGCAGATGACGCGGCTGTAGATCAGAGAGCTGGAGCGAGTCCCAAATGACCGCCTGGCCTGCACGATGGCAACGTAACGGTCGCCGCTGATGCACGCCAGCAGGAGCATCCCGCTGTACAGGTTGACGCTGTAGGCCGACCTCAGCACCTTGCAAACCGCGGCGCCCATTGTCCAGCCGTGCCGCTCGTTGTAGACGATAAAAGGCAAGGCCAGCACAAAGGTCAGGTCCGCCACGGCCACGTTGACCAGGTAGACGTCTGTCATCGTCTTGCTTCTTTTGTAGAAAACGTACGTGACCACGACCAGGATGTTGCCCAGCAGACCGAAGGCGCAGATGAGGGAGTGCAGGTAAGTTTGGCTGAGGACTTCTGCGGGGTTTGGATCGAGGTCGCACAGTCCAGTGTCCGGGTCGCCTTCGGTGCTGTTGTAGTCGTAATCGTAGTACGGAGTTCCAGTAGACATGGTGATCAGCGCTGTGGAAGAAACAGCAGATATTTGCACTGAAAGGCAAAGACAAGTACAGAGCGCTGCTTCCACGGAAAACTTGGTGACATTTCAGGATCGTCCTGCATGATACCTTCACGTGAACTGGACCTTCTCTAAGCTTAGTTTCATTAGCCATTTGCATGCCTGAAAATGCTACTTAGGCAAATAACACCTCAAATGTGTTTAAACGTGCATATGGTTGACTAATAACAGGACCTAATAGACAAGTGCAAAACAGTATCACTTCCTGTCCGCCTGCCACTCACCTCCCCAAGGGAACAAACACAAGCATGAGTCTTATTTGTGTTTCTTTTACTCCTATTGTGCCTACTACATGGGGCAATGCGAGTGTAAGGGTGACTGTGGGGGTGTTATTTCATGACTAGAGGGCTCTAATAGTGTTAAAAATGTCTTTCAAAGGTTGTAAACAGGTTTGAAATGTTCTAACAATATTTAATAAATAAATACTTATACACAGAAATCCTGTGACGTCACGGTCGGGTCTGGAACAAAGTAACAGCAATAAACGGGGCACATTAATGGCCCGTGCAATTTCTGGGGGAATTTGAGTTCTATCCAAAATCCTTGTCACGATGATGAAGATTTTCGGGCCACAAAAACATGCCTACTGTAAATTATCCCTACGAGTGAATGGTTTGTCTACACGGGTCCTGTGGTGGGCTGGCAACCGGTCCAGCGTGTACCTGCTGGGATGGGCTGCAGCTCACCCGTGACCCTGAGGAGGATAAGCAGTGGATGTGTTTTTTTGTTTGCTTTTTAAATCCCTAATAGCTGTCATCTTTTATCTGGGCTTCAAAAAAACCCCAAAGAATCCCTCCGAGGCCCAATTGACCAACCAGCAGGTTAGTAAGCCGCAGATGGTGGGTGATACCACATAGTTCTGGCAAAAACAATACCTCTGTCAGCAAAACCTCCAAACCACGCGTGTTCTAGATTGCCTCTTCCTCTGGTCGTGTGTGACGCACTTTCAGTCATGTAAGCAAAAGTAGGTTGAGGCTTGTTTGATCTCAGATGTCGCTGTGATCCTTATCAGGGAGGAATCTAGAAGTCGGAAAAAACATGGCGACCTAAAAAGTCTGCTTCTCCGCACAAACAGGTAAAAGACAAACAGTGCAACTTTCCCGTGTGCCGTTGGGAACGTTTGCTTCCCTCTTTAAAGGTGCACACATCGATGTGTTTTTTATAACACCTCCATACCCGGTGGGACTGCTCTTGTTTTGGAGTTCAACCAAAATAACCTTGTTGAATTGAAAAAAGGAAGCGGCACATTTTGCATTATTTATCAGTTTTCCACGGAGAGGAGGCTGCTTTCAATCATTTTCAAACCGTTTTGGAAAAAAACCCGAGACAACACCCGCAGTGCACAACGCAAAGCAACAGAACCCAACAAAAGTGGGAAAAGCCACCAAAATCGGAAAACCTGGCTTTAATTGGGAGACAGCCCCGCGGGAAACAAAGACTCCAGTTGAATAAATGCAGAACCTGACTTCCTAAAAACATGTACAGCTTGACTTCAAATAGATTTTACAGGGGAGAATGTACCACGATTACATTTGGATGGTATTTTGTGTGACATACCTTCGGAATAAGGAGGTTTTCCAAATCAGATGCTGAAGAAAGCCCCGGAACGGCTCCGGTGTCGAGCAGACGAGTCTGAAGGAAGGAGAGACTGTCTCATCTTCCTGCTGTACTGTTTTCACCAAAAAGACAGTGATTTGTAAGCACAACATACACTTCCTGTGACTCGTGTTGGACTGCAGTAGTGCGTTGTGCGCCCAAAGCCCTTTTCACTAAACACATTGAATGCACCGTGTGGCTTTCTCCTCTGCCTTTGCGGTTGTTTATTTCACGTGGTGTTTTTATTCCTTGCTATGGCCGACGACAACAACAGGCTTTTGATTTTGTGGGGACTTTATTATGTTTAGCCCTTAAATGGGTTTTGACTAACTGAGGTTCTGGACCGGGTCGGGGCTTTTTAGCTAAGCATTTTATTGTGAAAAAAGATGTCAAGTAAAACACTGTAGCATCTGACTCATTACTTTCCAAAACAGTTCTCATCTGTCGTCTTGTTTGAAGTATTTGGAAGTAAAAATGTAACCTTCATACAATTAATTTCTGTGTTTTAGGCGTATGTGTACTTTATTCCCATTTGATTTCAATTAAGGTATTCTTTATTATTTTGCCAGTCATTGGTTTGAAATGTATTGATACTTTTACAAATGCAAATAACTTCATTATTCCACATTCGTTATCATTTCATTGCCGCGCCCTTTTCTAATACTTGTGGAGCAGCAGATATTATATTCCTGTTCAGCAAATATGATAATCCTGTTCACCGTTCACTGATAGATCCGTTCATTCATAGAATAGTTGATTGTGTTCAAATAAGCGATGCATTTGCATACGCACACAGATAAGACGGGCCTGGGAAATGCACTGTTCAGTATTCCTGGGATGGGCTTGGGTGTGCTGAGCTAAGGAGTACGATGAGCGGCGCTAGGGAGTGCGGGACGGGTTATTCAAACACCTATCTTTAGCGTGCTGTACCTGGATGGTTTCCTCATATCCATTCCTTTTCTCTGCCGCTTATCCTCATTAGGGGCGCGGGGATGCTGGAGCCTATCCCAGCTGACTTTGGGCGGGAGGCGGGTACACCCTGGACTGGTCGCCAGCCAATCGCAGGGCACATATATCGGGTTTATCACATAAAAGGTAAAAGTGTTGCTCCGTCTCCATGGTTTTATAATAAAAATAATGAATTACACTTGTTATGCGCTTTATCAAAGCGCTTACACTCAGGTTGTTGTTGTCCATTCACGCCACACTTGTTGGTGGTAAGCCAGTACGCGGCCACAGATGCCCTGGGGCAGACTGACGGAAGCGAGGCTGCCAGTGTGCGCCATCAAACCCTCCGACCACCACACCACTTTCATACTAGGCAACGTGGGTGAAGTGCCTTGCCTAAGGGCACAAGGAAGGTTTTTACTTGTATTTCCTCCCGTTGTGGCACCTGGTGTTCCCCTGAGGTCTCCCATCCAAGTCCTGACCAGGCCCTGCCCTGCTTAGCTTCTGAGATCTGACGGGATCAGGCTTTGGCAGGCAGGTTTGCCCACATTTCTACTCAACTCAATCGGAATGAATCTGGGTTCAGCAGCGCTGGGGTATTTCCTTCTGAGTTTGCGCCGACATACTACACATTATAATACATAAATATTGTGTTATAATGGTACAGGGGGTCATTAAAAGTGGGCACATTGTCAAAATAGAATTAAACA
>QODF01000016.1:2130367-2182299 GCA_024372805.1 Oostethus manadensis | reverse complement strand
GTATATAAATATATCTATACACACATAGATATAGTCCAAGTCCACCAAGTCCGAATCCATGGTTCTCGCCCGTGAAAGGGTGGAGTGCCATCTCCGGGTCGGGGATGAGGTCCTGCCCCAAGTGGAGGAGTTTAAGTACCTCGGGGTCTTGTTCACGAGTGGTGGAACGTGAGATGGACAGGCAGATTGGTACCACGTCTGCAGGGATGCGGACTCTGCACCGTTCTGTCGTGGTGAAAAGAGAGCTGAGCCGAAAGGCAAAGCTCTCGATTTACCGGTCGATCTACGTTCCTACCCTCACCTATGGTCATGAGCTTTGGGTAGTGACCGAAAGGACAAGATGGCGGGTCCAAGCGGCCGAAAAGAGTTTTCTCCGCAGGGTGGCTGGGCTCTCCCTTAGAGATAGGGTGAGAAGCACTGTCATCCGGGAGAGACTCGGAGCGGAAGCGCTGCTCCTCCGCATTGAGAGGAGCCAGATGAGGTGGCTTGGGCATCTGGTTAGGATGCCTCCCGAACGCCTTCCTGGGGAGGTGTTCACGGCACGTCCAACCGGTAGGAGGCCTCGGGGAAGACCCAGGACACGTTGGAGAGACTATGTCTCTCAGCTGGCCTGGGAACGCCTCGGCATCCGCTGGGAATAGCTAGACGAAGTGGCCGGGCAGAGGGACCTCTGGGCTTCCCTGCTTAGGTTGCTGCCCTCGCGACCCGACCTTGGATAACGGAAGAAAATGGATGGATGGATGGATCTATACACACATACAGTACATATATAAAAATATCTATACACACCTACAGTACATAGTAGAACCCACTCAAAACACCAACCTGTTGCTTGTCATGGCCCACAATGAGAACCACTTGTGTGAGTTCTGTGAGCCAAGCATCTACACATCTACTCTTACACTACAGGAGTGAAAAATGGAAAGGAAATATACAGTATGTGGACATATAAAGAGAATCAATAGTACAGAAATGTACACGCGTTAATATAGTTTTTTTACTTTGTCTCTGCTTTTTCCATTGCTTTGTCTGTATTGTCTTTGTTGGTGTTCCAGTTTTGTCTTTGTCTTTTCCACTTGCTTTTTGTCACTGCATTTACCGACTGGCTCAAGCTGGTATCAAAAAGCAAAGGCAAAAGGAGGACCCACCCGCAGTCCTTCTGCCAGGGTGACTAGTTCATACCTCATCACAGCATTCCTGCTTGCAATGACAGTGTAGAAGCTATGCAGCTCTCAGCACGGGTGACCCAAAGTGGGTGACGGACAGGAAGTAACATCACTATCCCGCCACCGTGCACATATTTTGCGCAAACGTCACGATAGAGTACATGATATACACGATAGAGTCCATATCAAAGCTGCTGAGAGAAGCAGCTGAAAGGCTGGATTGGAATAGTTACCAAAGGGTCATTGTATTGTCGTTGTTTTTACTAGCTGGCTTGAGCCATCTGGTAAAAGACAAAACGGGAAATTCATAGCCAAAATGGATAAAACAAAGACAACACAGAAAAAGCAAAGACAACATGGAAAAATAATTTGACTAAAATTTATTCATTTTGTATTATTGATTCACTATATATTTCCACATGTATTTCCTTTTCATTTTGGCACTCCTGCAATTCCATACTACACCAGCGGTCAATTTATTAAGTGTCTCTGCAGCAGAAGCACTCCTTCACAACTCTCCTGTCAGTGAAAGATTTTGCTCCAACATTCATACAATCCTTAGTGAACACTCATTTGCACTTTGCTGTGGTACAAATGAAGTGTTATGACTTGTCATACCGGGCTACAAGCAATGATATTCTCCGCGCATCCGCATCAGACTTCGGTGGTTACTTTGCCTGGAATTATCTGTTTTTTGTTAGGTAATGTCACGTCACATTTGCACTTTTGACCATTTGATTGGCTCATTTTGAGGGACGTCATCGCGTAACCGGAATAACTGAAGCAATTGCGCTCGTAAATTGCAGCTGCTATCCGTGCGCAGGCATGATTATATGTTATTATTATATTTCCTATTCACTTTAATTGGTCACCCTTCCGTAGTGTTTACAGTTTTAAATTTAAAAAATGATTAATAAATCAGTACCAAAATAACTGTACATTAATTGGATATCGATTCATTGTTGCAGCTCTAAAAATGTAAAAAATCTTTAAAGTTGTTGTTCTTCACATTTTAACAAAATGAAAACTACCGCGGGCTAACCTGCCCTTTGACCGGTTAAGCAATTGAGGTGATACTGAAGATCAAATGCAGTTAATCCAGCTGTAGTAGTTGCGATATTAGTTGATGTGGAATGCAGAATTCAGTTTGTTTTCGGTGTTCCGAGATTAGTTTGTCCCTTCACCCCATGTGGCCAAAGATCAACAGCTGTTGTCTGTGCCAGGCAGCTTTTCAGTGGGAACCAAGAGACCACAAAGAGCCGGTCTAGACGCTTCTGGGGTTTGGAGGGTTTGTTTTGGTGGGTTGAAAAAACATTGCACCCACACTGTTGGTGCAGTAAATAGTCACATCCACACAGGAACATTTTCAGGTGAAAACAATGTAATACATACAGCAGTGTTCAAAATAATAGCAGTGCGACGTGACTGATTAATCACTGTTATTAGTATATTTTTATTGCGACATGGCAAACAAGTAGGTGCAGTAGATTCTCAGAAAACAAACAAGACCCAATAGTCATGATATGCACGCTCTTAAGGCTGTGCAATTGGCCAATTTGTTGAAAGCGGAGTGTTCAAAAATATAGCACTGTGGCTTTCAATCAGTGATCAGTGATCAAATTTGTGAAGACACAGGTGTGAATCAGGTGGCCCCTATTTAAGGATGAAACCAGCACTTGTTGAACATGCATTTCTCTTTGAAAGCCTGGGGAAAAGGAGTCATTAGAGACATTGTTCAGAAGAACAGCATACTTTGATTAAAAAGTTGGTTGGAGGGGGGGAAACCTATGAAGAGGTGTGGCTATTCAGCTAAAATGATCTCCAGTGCCTTAAAATAGAGAGCAAAACCTGAGACACGTGGCAGCAAACGGTATACAGCTATCAAAATGGACCAAAGAATAAAAATATATATAATAATATCATGAATTCTGGGTCTTCTTTGTTTTCTGAGAATCTACTGCACCTACTGGTAACTTGTTATACTAACAACAGTGATTCATCTAGTTAGTCACATTGCAGTGCCATTATTTTGAACACTACTGTAAGGCACACATACTGTAACTGTGCCGCTGTAAACAAACATGCAGACAGAACAACGTGATACCAAAACTATAGGAGGAAGAAGAACGCATGCGCTTAAAGCCTGTTGTCTTCCAGGACTTGTTTAGACTGAAGTAGATCTGTAGTCATTATAGTATAAAACAAAAATAGGAGAATGTTGACTGGGGTGAGCGATGCAAGTCGAAATATTGAGATATTATGTTGGCTAGTCGGCAGCGGTCACTTACTGCTTATCCAAACAATGCAAGTTTTAAAGCAGAACTACTGATTCAGGGCACCCAAGATGCCGTTGGCATGTGGATGACAGGCTGAAACAAGAAAATGCGTAACTCTTGCGACCTGAAAACATTCCCATGTGGATAAATATCCATCAGTCCAAATAGGAAAAGTTAATTTGTGACTGTGGAATAGTGTGAGCCTGTGGAACACCAGCTTTTCTTGTTAACTGTAATGTCTTTGTACATGACAAACTATTTGAAACACAGTCAACAACTGCTGGTTGCCGCCTAGTAGTGCACTCCGGTTTGAGTTCATTCTTTCAAGACAGGATAACATAACCTAGCATTCGTAAAACAAATGCTATATTAACAAAACTCCCCTGATTGGTGTTGTTCTTTTAACTCTGTGTCTGACGTCACTGTTGTCGTTAGGCTAACCTATGTTACCACCTGTTGGTTTGAATTTGAGAAAGACAGGTACGAAACCTGTCATGCGGGTATGATGCCAAACCCAATTTTAGGTGTCACATCAAGTGACTTTAATTGAGACTCACTTAGCAGACAGAACTAGGACAGCACACACACAGACACACACCTGAGGGAGATGATTAGAGCTGCCGCTTAGTTACAGACATGGGAAACATCATCCAAGACAGTAAAGCACAATTATAATTGCATAACCATGCATAATTATTTTTCTTTCATTTCCTTATCTTCTTGTTTTGTACTTACATCTCCTGTTACAGTTTTGTACTTACAGCTCCACAGTTTTAATTCATTAATATCTTGGATAATCAGTGTATTATATGTGTTTTCCGGCGGCTGGTTTCAGATGATTTTGGAAGTGAAGAGGATGGATGTGGAGGTCCTGGGCTGGTGTGGTTACACGTGCATACTATGGTTTTGTATACAAAGTAAAAGTTCTACATTTTTGAGTTCAGCTCATTAAAGATGGGAGCCAAAACAAAAGTGTTGCATTGTTTTGTTGCGCACATATACACTGATAATAAATAATCAAATCAAGTTTTTAGGTCACACTAAAACTTCCATCCATCCATTTTCTTCCGCTTATCCGAGGTCGGGTCGCGGGGGCAGCAACCTAAGCAGGGAAGCCCAGAGGTCCCTCTCCCCGGCCACTTCGTCTAGCTCTTCCCGGCGGATGCCGAGGCGTTCCCAGGCCAGCTGAGAGACTAAGTCTCTCCAACGTGTCCTGGGTCTTCCCGCTTTTGGTCACTTCCCAAAGCTCATGACCATAGGTGAGGGTAGGAACGTAGATCGACCGGTAAATCGAGAGCTTTGCCTTTTGGCTCAGCTCTCTTTTTACCACGACAGACCGGTGCAGAGTCCGCATCACTGCAGACGCCGCACCAATCCGCCTGTCCATCTCGCGTTCCATCCTTCCATCACTCGCGAACAAGACCCCGAGGTACTTAAACTCCTCCACTTGAGGCAGGACCCCATCCCCGACCCAGAGATGGCACTCCACCCTTGTATGAAGCACTGAAACTAAAACTTGTATGTGATAAAACTAGGGGTGTCCAATATTGGCTTTTCTGCCGATATTGTCCAGCTCTCAATTTCTGATCCAATATCAGCCAATAACAATACCAATATGTGTAACATTGTATAAATCTTGTTGTGGAATTAACATATATCTGTTGGAAGCCAGTAAATACAGCATCAGCATTTAGCTTTTTGGTGTGGCTGTAAACATTATGCAACTGTGTCTCCCACGGACACTGCCTGCCGCTATTTCCATGTTTCCTTTACATTCCCGCTACTATATAGACATATGATGAATGAATGAATTCTGCATGGGAGTACAGTGTTTTCCATAATGTCTGCAAATTAGTTTAGCAGTTTATGGGCCTAATACTATCAAAGTCTTACCTGTGAAAAGTTATTCCCTAGTATTTGGTTTGGACAGTAAAACGAGTCATACACTGAGGCATCTTCTCCACTCCGACACTTGCCATATCCAATATGGCGGCAACGTTGAAGTTGGCATGGCTCTATTACTACTCCCTCACCATTACCAGTGTTTTGACAAACCCTGTTATGGCGAATGGATCCACTACAGCACGAACACAGGGGTTCAAAGGCTATAAACTTCTAAACTTTGCATACGAACATGCCCAGTGTTGCTCAGATTGAAGTTATACTGTAGATGTCCACCATGTTCTGGTGTAAAGTATTAACTACATAAGGCATCATATTATAGCAAATTCAGCAATGTTGCAATTTTGGCGCTATGAAATCCGTTTTATTTTTTCCGAAATTACGTTTTATTTATTTATTTTTCAAACGCCATGTTTTCTGTTTTAATTTTTTAGAATTCTGTTACCAGCGTAGTGCATGTGGTTTGTGGGTTAGTGAATAAAAGGTCAGTTAATTACTTACACTTACATTTACTAATGCAATGCATTAATGGCCAATTTAGCCAATTTAGAAATGGATGTAACTTAGCTAACTTCTATTGGGATGTCAATGGATGTCTTGTTTTATTTGCAATGCTTATTTATTTACAAACTAGACAGGATGACAATATTGTCACTTTTATCATAGTTGTGTTTGAGTCACTCTTTGAGTCACCTAAAATACCATGGTATGCATTATCCAGGCATATTTGCCCACTTTACAGTGGATATACAGTAGTTTAACTTACTGGTTTTCATGGGCTGCTGAGTCAATATGTTCAGGATAAAGCAAACAGAGTCACCTGTGCCACTTAAACAAAGGGAGGATATTGCATTTCTATGCTGCAGGAACAACTTAGTGGTTTTCCATGAGTGAGACCACATTTGTTCATTTTGTGTCACAGCGCACTGTCCTGAGGGACTGGCCAAGGTTACGTACCCCAAATTCTCTTAAGCTTGCAGTGACTTTTACAGGGCCGTTTAAAAAGCTTATACGATATAATATTTTATTATATATAGTATATAATTTTGAATGCTAGGCATATCGAGACTTTCATTGGACTGGTTTTTACTTAAAGTTTAAATAAATAAATACATTTAAGTGGCCTCCACATCTTCCCGGATCCAGTTTGTGGCCCTCAGTGGAAAAAGTTTCAACACCCTTGATCTATACAAAGTAGATTTTGAGAAAGAGGTTTTCCTTTTGGGTGGTGCAGCATTTTACAAAGAGGTCAAACCTCCGAGCACTAGCATAGTCAAACACGCCAGGATTTAGAAGCTGAAGATCAAACAGGTTGAAAGTGAAAGTGTTTGTGTGCATAATGGACTGAGATGCCGGGAGATTTGTGGTGTGAAGTGTAGCCTGTTGTTACATGCACACATCTCTTCTCGCCCGCTCGTTCACGTCCAATCAAACGGCAGTCCTTTTGTTATTTTGCAAGTTTGATGGCACACTAGCCACAGAAACAAAAATGACGTTCATGTTCTAATTCCGACAATTTTCCCAACTCATGTACATACTCATACTCATGTACATACAGACCAGGGCTGTTGACTTTGTAAACAAATTGTATTTTGTCTGAAAATGAATTATTTTCATTGCAAAATCTTGTTGTGTACAGAATGGACTAGACCTGTATTACCATGTGTTCCCCAAAACTGACCCTGCTTCCTCAGACCTTTTGGCCCAAAATAGGAAGCATTTATTTTGTATTTAGACACCTTTTTAGACAACAATAAAAGCACTCTGTCAGAATTACCTGATCTTATTTGCCTCGTAAAATAATAAGATCATGTTTGTTTTCCTACCCGCCTTGCTCAGTTGAAATTAATCCATCCTGGTTTGTTCTGGCAGGTGTGAAAACACCTTTGTACACGGGCTTAGAAAAAAACACACAGGCCATGGCAGAAGTGTTTGTGAGATGAACATGAGCCCAACAGTGTTTAACTCAACTATTATGTATTCCCAGAAAGCTGTTGTAGACAGGGGTGCTTTCTATGCAATGCAATGACTTAGGTTTTCTTCCTGTAGTTATAAAGTGTAGAGCACACAAACTCGTTATAGAAGTATGATTAAAATTAAGAAATACAATTATTTTGGGGGCAAAATTGGATGTCTAATGTCAATGAATTCCTACTTGGTTACACATCTTTTTAATCATCAATGAAGTATTAATGTGTAAAAGTGTTTTGCTAGGTGGCTTGCTTGAATGCATTTTATATAATCAAATAATTGACAAATGACAGAGCAGAATTCAATACAGCTATTAGTTCAATACATCAGTTGGTCCTATTGGATGGGCATACAATGTGGTATCTATTGGTGCTGTATCGTGGTGAACAGTCAGGGGGGGCATAAGAGGCGGGGAGGACTTTCAGTGTTAGTGCAGACCATGTACTGTATGAATGAGTTGTACTCAGCATGCAATTTGACTCTTGAATGTGCTTGTATGTGTGCCTGTTTTCCATTTTGTTGGATTTTGCTGGTTTCAGTTTCAAATTCAGTCTGTGTAGTACAGATAAATAAATAGACATTATCAGTTTCTCAGTAATATTTCAAATCAGGGGTTGCGGAAACATTGCGGCGATGACTGAAAATAAATGAGAACCACTGCTCTAGGCAGACCACAGGTCATTCTCCACCGCACGTTATCTAATCAGCAGAGCTTTGATTGCAGCTGCAAAGTAATGATTTGGTATACCATCCATCCATACATTTTCCGTACTGCTTATCTTCATTAGTGTTGCAGGTATACTTGTAATCTGTTACAACTTCTTTTAAATACTGTAAAACAGGAAATCCCTCTTATTGGAATTACATTTGTAATCATATACTGTATGTACACCCTAGCATGTATTTTTATATTTTTGAGCGCTGCACCGATCCGTCTGTCGATCTCACGCTCCAACCTTCCCTCACTCGTGAACAAGAACCCTAGATACTTGAACGCCTCCATCTGAGGCAAGACTTCCAACCCGGAGGGTACAGTCCACCCGTTTCCGACTGAGAACCATGGGCTCGGATTTGGAAGTGCTGAGTCTCATCCCAGAAGCTTCACACTCAGCTGCAAACCGCTCCAGTAAACGCTGAAGGTTACAGCCTGATGAGGCCATAAGGACCACATTGTCTGCAAATAGCAGAGACGAGATTCTAGGGTCACCAAGCTGGACTCCCTCAACGCCTTGACTGCCCCTAGAAATTCTGTCCAAGAAGATTATGAACAGAATCGGTGACAAAGGGCAGCCTTGGCGGAGGCCAACGTTCACCGGAAACAAGCTCGAGTCACGACTTACAATCAGTAATGCGGTCACTGTACCGGACCGTCGTGGTGAAGAGAGAGCTGTGCCGGAAGTCAAAACTCTCTGTTTACAGATCGATCTACGTTCCCACCCTCACCTATGGTCATGAGTTATGGGTCATGACCGAAAGAACGAGATTGCGGATACAAGCGGCAGAAATAAGTCCTCCGTAGGGTGGCTGGACTCACCCTAAGAGATAGGGTGAGGAGCTCGGCCATCCGGGAGGAGCTCAGAGTAGAGCCGCTTCTCTTTCACATCGAGAGGAGCCAGTTGAGGTGGCTCGGGCATCTAGTCCGGATGCCTCCCGGCGCCTCCCTGGTGAGGTGTTTCGGGCATGCCCAGGAGAATGCCCCGGGGAAGACCTAGGTCACGCGGGAGGACTATGTCTCACAGCCTGCCTGGGAATGCCTTGGTGTCCTCCCAAAGGAGGTGGAAGAGGTCGTCGGAGACCGGGAAGTCTGGACTTCCCTACTGAGACTGCTGCCCCCGCGACCCGGACCCGGATAAGCGGAAGAAAATGGAATGGAATGGAATATTTTTGAGCGTTTGTTACATTTTTAGTACTTAGTAATTTGATTTGTTTTGACTTGTACTGCAATCTGTGGAAGTTTACGAAGAATAGAGGGCTGAGAACAATACCCTTACTTGTAATGGATGACACTGCTCCGGGGAGCAGGTTGTGAAATGTGATGGGACATGTTTCATCCTGAAATAAATATTTATTTAGCACCCATGTTTTGTTCTCACTTACAGAATTGTTTTACATACTGCCGTATGACTATACCTTTTGTAATAACATTTGCAACTACTTGCACAGTCCCTTTATTGCCTCTGAATTGACGAGCTGTTTCTGAGGAATGTTTGTCCTGGTCAACAGCATTAGTATTTATCGTGATTGATGGGGTGAAGTTAAGCTAAGGTCTTCATGTATGATATGTTTTTCCTTCCACTAAATGGATATTTTTCTACATGAAAGGTAGAGATGTACAGACTTGTTCTGTTTGTATTTTTCTAAAAAAAACCAATGTGACATCATGGTATGGGTAGGAATTACATGCAAGGTTTCCGTCAGGATTGTTTTGAAGCTGTGGTGGTGGGCTGCATGGGACTGCCGCCACTGTGCCGTGTCTCTGCTGCATTTGCATTTTTTTTAAATGACAGATACCAACTTTTATGACTTATTTATTTAACGTTTTTTAAAAACCAGTAGAACATGAACCGAGAACATAACAAAACTTAATTTAAAGCACTGAAAGTGAAAGTCTTAAATGTCTAGCTTCCTTTTGTTACCTGACCCATTTAGTCCAGCAGCACTATGTGGCTATTACAAAAATACAACACTTTGTACTATTTGACACTAATCTAAATTTAATTTGATGACAGTTTTAGAGTCATATAAACCGTTCAATAATATAATTAGTTCATAATAACATAATTAATGTGTCCTGGTTTTTGATAGCACAGGGATATCCAACTTGCAGCACTATTAAATCACTATCAATCTTTTAAATCTACTCTGACAAAAGTAAGCTATTTGTGTTTTATGTGACTGCCAACATTTAAATTGCACTTTATTTACAAAACACTGTGTGTGTGCTAATTTGTCATTAAATACAGGGCATCATGTTTGAAAAGAACACTTATGAAATACTAATAAAGAGGTGAAGCAAATATTCTTTGGTGAACTACTCAACATGAGCTGGTGAGCTACATTCCAACTAATTGTGGTTAATATGTGCTTAATTAGCAAACTTTAGGGGCTGCACAGCGGTAATTTCATCCAGTGTAACACTGTGTACAGCCAATTTGGTAATTTGTTTGACTGTGGCAGCGCAGCAGGGGGAGGTGCCGACTCATTCCCCCTGGCTTAGTGACAATTTCGTGCCAAAAGCTTCGCCGGTGGTGCGCTGAAAACTCGCCGGCTCCAACCTGGTCTACCCTCGGCGCAAGACGAATTGTAGCTGGTCTTGTGGTAATTTGGCTGACTGGCTCACTTATCACCAAAACCCCACATTTGAATGCATTTAATAATCACAACAACCCCTGTTTAAATTAACTACCTGAATCAGCACATACTTTTTCATCTGTATTGACTGTCCCGTCTGCCTCTGGCGTGCCGTCTCCTCTACCTCATCTGTCCTTGAATTGCCGCTCCCATCCTTCTCATCCTCATCGTTGGCCAGTGGATCTAATATGGATGTGGTTAATTGTAAATAAACGCTTTATCAAACGTATTGACATCTTAGATTGCGTAACAGGGAATTGCAAAAATGATGATAATGAATTGGGTAATACAAGTTCAGCTCAAATGCAAACACAAGTGACAAGGGCCAGACCACCAGCTTGGCAATGCGTCTTTTACTCACAGTTGCTTCCGAATCCATCCCCAGTATGCATGTCACGATTTGTGATTTGTAGACGTGGGAGTTGGTTTAGTTGCGTATGGTTTTCCTGTGTTGTTGTTTTCCTGATTTCATATGTTTTTCCCAGCCTTCAATGTTTCTTAATTACGCGTACCTGCTTCTTGTTTAGTTCCGCGCTATTTATGCTCAGGTGTGTGCGCCAGCCCTTTGTTGGCTCATTGTTCCTTTTTCCTCTTAACGTGTCGCTTCTATGTACCTGCCGCTGCTTCGAAGTACCATTATTAAAGATTCCTGCAAACTTACCTGCCTGACGTCCACTTCTCTGCATCCTCTGGGTCGTTTTAACATGCCGCGAAGAGCAGATCTTAACAGAATGAGCCGACCAGACGAATTAGACCTCGCGGATAGCGACTTATGGATCCTGCAAATATTCAAGGCCATGGAGGAGGAGACCGCCAGTTTTACGCCGGAGGAACTTGAGGACATGGCGTGGGTGTGGCCAAGACCTCCCACACACACGCCGGCCTGTCGGCGTCGGAGTAGCTCGGCGGTGCCGACCAGGGGACGTCGACGTGGTGAGTTGCGTGCCCTCCTCCAAGCCTCCTTCCCTGGTTCCTGGGGCGGACGAGGACGGCGTCTGGGATCCGCCTGCTGGAGGGGGGGCTAGTATGTCCTGTCGGGCGGTGGAGGACGTGCAGTCGCAATCAATAGCCGCGTCGCTCAGCATCACTCCACCGATCCCATGTCCCCGGCAGCTTTTGCCGGTTTCGGCAGGCCAGCCGCTGCCGATCGTCGCACCTTGCTGCAGGACTCTGCCCACGACAAAACCTCGGCAGTTTCCGCCGGCTTCAGCAGCCCTACTGCTGCCAATAGCCGCGCCGCGCTGCAGGACCCCGCTGCAGGACCCCGCTGCAGGACCCCGCTGCAGGACCCCGCTGATCGCCTGCCTGCGGCAGTTTCCGCCGGCGGGAGCCATTCCTATGGCGCCTCCCGGGGCGTCGGCTCCAGTCCCTCCTGTGGCGCCTCCCAGGGCGTCGGCTCCAGTTCCTCCTGTGGCGCCTCCCAGGGCGTCGGTCCCAGTCCCTCCTGTGGCGCCTCCCAGGGCGTCGGTCCCAGTTGCGCCTTCCACGGCGCAGTGTGCTCCAGTCGCGCCTTCCACGACGCTGTGTGCTCCAGTTGCTCCTCCCACAGCGCAGTGTGCTCCAGCGCTTCCAGCGACGCCCAAGGTTCCAGTCCTGCCTAGGCACCGTTCCGGCCGACCCCCGGAGGGGTCTCGTCGGCCTCGCCTGCGTCTCCGTCCCGGCCGACCCCCGGAGGGGTCTTGCCGGCCTCGCCTGCGTCTCTGTCTTGGCCGACCCCCAGAGGGGTCCCGCCGGTCACGATCAGGTCTCCGTCCCAGCCGACCCCGGGAGGGGTCTCGCTGGCGACCCACCACCGATCCTCCCTCCGCCCTTCCCGTCTCCTTGTGACTTTTGGACTTTGTGACGTCTTGAATCCGTCCTTGAGGGGGGGGTACTGTCACGATTAGTGATTTGTAGACGTGGGAGTTGGTTTAGTTGCGTATGGTATTCCTGTGTTGTTGTTTTCCTGATTTCATATGGTTTTCCCAGCCTTCTATGTTTCTTATTTACGCCCTTTAAACATGCCCATTGGTGAGGTGCAAGCAAAATTGCTTGTATATATATTACTTAAAATTTCAAGTTAAAAAAAAACTATTTTGAAGGTGTGCCGGCATGTATTTTGTAGCGGGGCACCACCATGATCATTAATATGTAGTAGAAACCTGCTATATAGGGACCTATAACCTATATGGAATCATGAAAATGTGTTTCTGACTCTCTCATAGGCAGTTTCTACTAGTTTGCATATTCTTTCAGGAATATTGTTGTTCATCATTGGAAAACGCAATGAAATGAAAAGCTCTGGAAAGAATATGCAGTCTCAACTCATATTTGTACTTTACATGTTAAATTCCTCATTTGCTTCTATCGCTTTGCATTTGCATTTTTTCCAAGTTATTTTAAATGACAGCAATTAGTAAAAGAACTGGGCATTGAACTAAAAATGCTGACCTATATTTTTGTCTGCTTTTCTGGAGTATTTCTGTTGGGTGAAAAGTGAGTAGAAGAGAATTAGAAATTTGCAATCATGTAAAAATTTTTTACATATTTTTGAAAAAACATGCTGCAAAATTCCAGTGGAACCTTGGTTTGTGTTTTTTTTATTTTTCCACTCACGTCGAAAATGTAAAGATTTGTCTTTGCTTGTTTACATTTTTCGGATAGAAAACAATAGTAATCAATTCGCCGGACAAACATGCTTACTAACTTATTTACTTATTATGCTTACTTATTTAACAGATTCACTAACCAGTGCAGGTGCATTTTGAAATGTTTATGGTCCCACAAATTATTGGTAATAAACAATGCTTTTGTGAACCTTTTGAGACCAAATTAATTAAATTCAATTTTTTTTGGCCAGGCAGTGTATATATGTACAGTATATTTATGCAGATGTATATACTGTATTTCCTTCATTCAGATTTAGGATGTTTTATTTTGGTGTTCACTTCATTTTTTTAGCAGTGTACAATATATATGCAATTCCCGTGGAGACGACTAATTTTGTAAATACAGTTGATGACTGGCAATGATTTCAGGACTGCCGCAACCATTGCACCTTCATGTATTTCAGTAGTGAGAAAGAAAACCTCTCCCAGTTGTCTCCTGAGGAATTCTAGTATGTAAGCATCCATTGCACCCTGACCTTCAAATTTGTATGAATACTGTATGTATAACCTTCCTTTATACTGAGGGCCTATTAACACAATAACCATCTATGAAAATTGCAGGGCTTGTTTGTTGTATTGAAAAGGTTTGTATACAGACAACAACATTTTAAAAAAATATTCCCAGTGTCACAGAGCCACACATTGTCGGAAAACACTTTGCCTACTTTGGATATAGCACTTGGCACACTGCATGAATTGCAAACGGTTAGCCTTCTCCTGTCACACATGCTCCTTAAGTCCTTTTGCTCCAGTTCTTGTCCGGAAGTTTGACCCTTGGTCACATTTCACCACTGGAGGGGCGCTATCACACAGATTATCTGCAATGACAATGTGACATCCGCGCAGAATGTTGGCATAACTGGGAAACAGTGAGGAAAACAAACTATAGTAAATGTATATTATTAGTAGTAAACTGCCATTGTGTCAAATACCTCATTGGTCAGAGTTACTTGCAAGGGGATGTAGATGAATTTTCAATGCCAACAAAGTGTGCATTTTTAGAAAAAGCTTTCTCTGCGTTTACAAGCATGTTGGCTCCGTTTGCGCTCTCCTGTATAGCATATTAGTTCCAGGGGAAGTGGAGTGGTTGCAGTCTACTGAATGTTTCAGACACACCCAGCATCTGGCAAACTGTCAGCTTCCAAGCACTCCCAAACACACAGTTGACTCTTCCTAAACAAGCACTCGTGAGGCCTTCTCTTATCAGAAGTAATCCAGGAGGTCATAACCATTATTAAGCAGTGACCTAAATTAGTTTTCTGTCTCAACTTCTAGAGTTGTCTGCACATGGAAAATAAGAAACAATTCCTGGCTTCACACTCATTGTAGTTTGGTTGGATTTTTTTAATTTCATGCCCTGTTCCAAGTTACTCATTAACCACGGAATGTACAGAAACTGTAAAGTGGGCCTTTCCACGCCAGCAATTATGTCTCGCTGCAGTGTACAGTAGTCTGGGTTGTTGTGTTTTTCTGTCTGTGTGGGTGTCATAGTTTTCTCTGCCATTAAGAGCAGTACATTAATTATATTTGGTGGTTTATTTCTGCTGTTTCGCTGAAATATAGTGTTTAGAAGCCCAATATTGCCCAGTTTAGTCACTGTGTTTAATCTGTCTCATTATTTTTGGAAAGATGAGGCAGGTTCAATCAGGTTTTCCTAGGTTTAGTGTTTCTGTGGTTCTCATAGTTGACACATGTTGCATGGACGACAGGTAGAGTACCTCAGGATTGGTAGATTGGGATGGTGGTCCCTTTTTTCAAGAAAAGGGATTGGTGGGTGCTTTCCAACTATAGGGGGATGACGTTCGTCTGCCTCCCTGGTAAAGTCTATCCTGGCTGTTAGTCCTTACGTAGAAAAAGACGGTGCTACCTATTTTGTTTCTGGTGAGGGAGGAGTGGAGCTTCTGTATCCTCTGAAGGAAATATAGTATCTTATAATATATACAGTAATAATACAGAAAGGTATTAGAGGGCACAAGGTTTTTTATTGTTGTTTTGTGGGATGCTAAATAATGATTTGTGGGTACGGGAGTATGGGCTACAAAGGGACATTTGATCTCTAAACAATCGGATTTGGAGCTTGGTTAGTTTTGCTGGCAGTAAGTCACACATGTTCACGTTGGCCATTGTGCTTCACCAATGCTGCCCTTCGTCACGGGTTCTGTTTGTCATCATCTTTATGCACAGAATATTAGTGGTATGTAAATGCCACGTTACAATGGATACACATCAAGATGTTCAACTTCCTGTTTAGCTTGAAATTCTCCCACACTTTCTACATTTTCGATCCTTTAAAAATGTGGTTTTCCTTCTCGTACATCATCGTTGTTTTGCCTCACCTCTTGCATCTTATCGCTCCTTCAGCCAAACATCCGCCTCTTTTTCTTCGTGGTGACGTAAGAACATTTCTCTGTTCTTTTTTGTAACTGAGGTACTTAAATTACTTGAGGAATTGTTTCAGCCTATAATATAAATATACTGCATATATATCTATATTTGTTTATTTACATAAACATTATATTTTAACCACTTTATTTGGAAATTGTTTTTTAATGCAAAATAAACACAATGCAATTTTCCCACTGAGTGTGGGTTCTATGTACATCGTTACCATACGAGTGAACATTATATATAAAGTTTGTATATCATATGCTAACAGAAGAGCTTTGTTGGCTGTGCAGCAGCAACAAAGTTCAAACAAGTTGGGGCTGGTTTGTGCTGGCATGCTGACAGAAAGCTACAGTTCACCCAAATTGGGCGTGAGTAAAGTCATGGGTTATTTTTAAACATATTAGGACACATCGACTTTACTGTAGTTTTACTTTTAGAATGATCTGATTTCTTTGGAAATCCAAGGTCCCACGTTACATAATCGGTCGGTTTTCCTTTAATTTTCCCTACCCCTACGTCCCGAAACTTTCAGATCCGATTGCTTCAGCAAAACGATTAGCCAGCTTGTATAGCACGTGCTACATAAATGCATGAGTCATGGTGAGTCCATATGTGAGTCCACATAAAGTGTGTCCATATGTTGTTGCTATGACGCCATGACATGTGAAATCCCATGCCAAGTTAAAAATCAATTCACACGCTGAATGTATCTACAAAGGGTCACTCTAACGCTGTATTACTACCTTGCTAAGGGAGCAATCAACTGTTAGTCTGCGTTGGAGAAGACCTACTGTATAATAATAATTGTAATAATAATTGTAAATGTTTCCAGGGTTGCAAAGGCTAACGAGGTTTTTCATGACAAATGATCACTTTTACCTAGAGATGTTGATAGGATGCCAGTTTGTCCAAAAAGGGATTGCATGTAACATGTGCCATAAATGTGGTTAAATCCAATTACTTTCCTTATTATTATGGCGTCTTTGGACTTTTTTGTTGTTTTGCCTACAGAAGAACATTTGTCAGACCAGAGGTCGCAAAAATTGGATCAGATACCGGACATTACTCAAAATCTATATTCTAGTTCAGTGGTCTCCAACATTTTTCTTGTGAGAAATGAAAATGGCCAAGCGCTACATTTGCTTTTTGCAACATTTAATTTCTTTCCTTATTTCAACCCAAACAAACGGAATAGGCTTGTTTTACCAGAATCCCTGCATAACAACTGCAAATTTGCGGATTTAAACGGAAAAAAAAAATACGGTTTTATAATTTTCACCCCCAAAATAGGCTTTTTTTCACAGAAAACACATCTCAATTTCCCCAAGTCGGTAATATTTATTTTTGGTAATATTTTATAAATATGTGATGATACAGGTAAAATGTGTAGAGTACATGTACCACTCTTAAAAAAAAAACGTTTTCATGTGCTATATGCCCTTGGGCTTGACTCAGAATATCTTTTCATACTTTTTCACACATTTTCACACATTTGCTGTGAGACGTAAATGTGAAACATATACAGTCTTCTCTTGCTACTTCGCGGTTGGGCAATCGGTCCTTCATTTGTGATTTAAAAAATATTCATTAACTAGTAAATGATCGTTGTTTTGTGATTGACTCTGCATTGTTATTAGTCAATAAATATTGTAAGACAGGTCATATGTAGTATTCTGCCCACTAGGTGTCAGTAATATTACGTTGATGAGTTATAAGGTTATATAACAGTACCTTCACACTGCACGTAGTCAGCGATGGCATGTCAAAAGGTTCTCTCATTCCCATTCCATGTAGGTTTTTGGTTTCTTACTTTGTCCATCTTACCACTCCTTTTGAAACTTTAAGTTTAGAAAAAGGGAATTGGAGAGGCTAACAAATTAGCTTGGTAGCTTGATATGCTAACGGCGGCCATCTGTTATTATATCTATCAGTGATCCCGTAGAATGTGCAAGGTGGGGAAAACAAAGAATAATTGGAGTGTAAAGGTGACTATAGGGGTGTTATTTAATGTCTACAGTACTCTAATAATGTTCAAAAACTATTTAGAAAGTCAGAAACCGTCTGTTTATTGTCTTTATTTATATTGAATTGCGAAAATTCACCTATTGCAGTTGGGTCTGGAAGCAGTTAACCATGATTAACGAGGACAACTGTATCACAGTCCTGCCTCAAAACTCGCAGCGATGTAAACACAAGTTAATATGTAGTCATAAATCTTTACTGGAAGTACACCAAGCAAGCAGTGCGCATTATGTTGACGTGACTTGGAGAAACGCCTTTGCTGACAGCCAGCCGAGTTGACCCAGCGGAGCAATTAGTACTGCTAGCCACTCCACAGTGCGACGGGGCAGCTTCACCACAAACGTGAGCGCGGTTGTCCCACCATCAGTTCTATCAGTCATCGTTATAATTCATTAGTGGTGAGTCATCGAAAAATGGGTTTAAAGTGTGTTGGGCACATTAACGGTTTAAACCTGCAGTATGCAATTATCATTTAGCTTATTAGCTTCCATCTCTAGTGAACAACGACAGTTCTGGAGCCGTCACTTTTATTGCAATTTTAAAAAAAAATGTTGATCTGAAACCACAGAACGTCAAAACCAGTGCCAGCAGGAGGGTTTGTGAAAAACAGGCACTCTTAGGGCTTAACAATTACAGATTGTTGCCAAACGCTGGTAGGCGTGGAAAGTAACGCCCTGCCCAAAAGCGGAGATCTAACCTATTGTAGGGCTTGTTTGTTTTGTTGGGGGGGGGTTAAGCCACGTTGGCTCCTATCAGGTGAGGTGTGCTTGGGTCACTCTGCAGCTCAGCCTTAGCAAAGAATGTAAATATGATTTGCTCTTCTGCTGTGGTGTGCAAAACAAGATTCCACTCATGGTTTGTACACTCACTTTTACATGACTGATCAAATAGGTTACTTCTACTCTTTGGTTATTTACATAACAATACCAGTTGTTTGTAAGCACAACTTTTGTTGGAGATCACAACACAATATTTATGGTCAGCGTCTGCGTCTATGGCCGCACGGTTGCTTAGTGGTTACCATCTTGGCCACGGGTCAAGCGATCTGGCAGATTTGGCTTCGAAAATGGATGACAATGGATGGCTGGGTGTACGCCTGTGTCTGGTGTGAAAAACAATCTGCCTCTGCCCCCTTCTGGCGAAAACTAATTGTTGCACCGACTCCTGTTCTGGCCCGGGATAATATTTGACACTGCACTGCTACTGCTAACAAAACCAGCCCGTAAACCATTAAGTTATGTTGCGTTCCTTTTAAAGGATAGTTGCCATTAAATAGCAAATCAGATCATCAAAGTAAATCAGTCTCTGACCCAATATATCCTGTACTCATGAGTTTGTTTTATGTGTTACAAGATCACGTTACTTATACATATAATATATCATATATGATATAATTTAATATGGGCTTGGTCAGGTGCAATGTGTGTGTCAGGGCTTTGTGGCAACAAATCGGGATCAGTTGGAAAAAAAACACTCCTCATGCCTCACACACAGGTCACAATCCACAAAGGCCCTCTAATTGTTCTATAAGTGTGGCATGCTGCTTTGGACTGAATGTTGTCCGTCAAGTGTCATATCGTGTCATTTTATTATTTTTACATTTGGAGCTGACATTAAAGGCAAACACAGCACTACAATTAAAAACAATGAAATGGATCAGTGCACTGTACAGAACTTTCATCATTACTTAATTTACAAATTACATTTGGAGAAACGCCTGTGTGGGATCATCATAAAGACTCTCTGAACAGTGAAAGGAAGAAAAGCTAATGACCTCATATCCTTTGCCCACCCACCCCCCACCTCCACCTCCTCCTTTTACCAGGAGCTACGACCAGATGAGTGTTTCCACGTTGTGCTCTCTCCAGACTGAGTCAGACTGGGATCCGCATTCTGACTCCAACTCCGTGATCTACTTCAACATGACTCAACCAGGAAGCCCTACCTCGCCATCCAAATACTTTAAGGTTAGTAATTAGAACAGAACATCTGCATGATCTCTTCAGGCTGCACTCGTGAGGCTGACATTGTGGTGTAACTTGTGCACACTCGCACATATGGTTACTGAGTTATGGTGGGAAGCATTCATTATGACTGGTTGTATTTAAACATTAGCAAAGAGGATTTTTGAATGAATTGTGTGCACTCATTTTGATGAAAAGTAGAAACTAGCTGAATTGAAATAAAAATGTGAATTTAGTAACACCAAAAAAGGAAACATTTTTGAGTTTTTACCAGCAAGGCATGTTTCGGCTTTATGGTGTGCCCAAATTATTGCTACTTTGTGAGTAACTTATTACATTGAGATGCCAATAGTTTCAGTTGTTTGCACGCATATGACCAGCAAAACTCTGTCACTGTTTACTGACACGGTCCAAAACAGATAATACATACGTACATAAACCGTACATAAAACGGAACTGGCACCAGGAATATCTGTGTCAATCACTGAGAAATATTTATGCTTTTTTGGGGTTGGGGGGGGTACAACAGTGTTACTGCAGACTTGCCAACATGTCTGTCCCCTAGGTGGGGCGTGACGTAAAATAATTGAGAACCACTGAATTGTAAGGCAAGATGTGCAAGATGATGGGATGTTGTTATCCTTGGGCTGTTTCACAACACAATCTTGTCCAACCTGCTTACCCACCTGATCCCACCATTTCCATGCTATGTTCCATGTTTCCATGCTCACCAGGAATACTCTTGGAACTTTGCTCCTATATGCTATTTTTACATGCCTTCACTTTTGACATTTGTTGGTGTAGATATTTTGTGTATTGTGTATAACTTCAGATTTTATAAAGCCAGCTTATGCTGTTCGTTGTGCGGGTGTGTGTTTGTGTGTGGGCGCGGTGTTGTCGTTTTCTGTTTGTGGAACAAAACCCTCGACATCCCACCTGTTGTTGTGTGGACATTTTGGCTGGTCTGCAAAGGAGAAATGTTAATTTAAGCTCCATGCACCTTGTGTGCATGCGTTATTAACTACTGAGAGGCAGGGCTTTTGCTGACAGATAAGGAAGTAATGCATAAAGCACTCTAATGATTTTGTACTTCCTCCTGAATAATGTTGACCATTGTTTAAGTCAATACAAGTCCAGATGTTAGTGCTTTTACCAAGCTTTTACCAAGGGGACCCCCAGCAAACCATTAAAGGCCTCCACCACTGAACACAAAATGTCACTTTTATGCATGACCATGCAGGATTGGGTCGGAAGAACTTGTTAATTGGTTCCAGATCCGATGACAAAAAGTGAATTTTCACAAAGTAGGATTCACATAGAAAAAATGTATGTTAACTATCTTCTAAATTCATGTTTTAACATTATTAGAGATGAAATAACATCTATAAAGTCGCCGTTACTTTTGTATTACCCAATACAGTAGATATCATCTGAGAAAATATTTAAGACTGTTTATCTTGTAGGTGTTGATAAAAGATATCGAGCTCCAATGCACGGGTATCTGTTTGATTCTATTTAAACATGAACTGGAAAACCGAGCCGTGAGGTGCTGGTTGTTTAGTCAAATGGTGTTAAAGTTTGACAACAGGTGTATTAAAGGGTTTTTTTTTCCCCTTAGAGAAGTTCCAAATAAATTTGAAAAATGCGGAGCATTGTGGATACTGTAGAAGTGCAAATCTGCATATTGAAAATCAATGGGGGGGNAAAGGCTAAATATATTTATATGTGTTTAAAAACAAATATTTATTTTGTTGTTTGTATCAACATTTCAGCTTCTTCTTTTTACATTTAATCCTATTAGTCCTATTTTGCCTGGTGTTTTGTTTCTACAATGTGCTGTGGGCCACTAAAAAAATACAAGCAGGGGACCCCAAATGGCCCCTGAGCCACACTTTGGACACCACTGGTGTATAAAAATGTTTTGTTCAGTGTTAGACTTACTTGTTAATGGATCGACACAAACGTGGCACTTAGCTTTGTGGAGCACCTAATACCTTCACAAACCTCTTAATAAACAGTCTAGGTCATCATTTTGTGCAAGTTTTTCTCTTCAGACTTAAGAAGTGTGGCATTTCTCTCGTGTCCACGCCCTTTCCATTTGACCGCATTGTGAATTGCTTGTAAACCGTCTCTCTTAATAAAGCTTTCTCAATGTTCCTGCAGATGCAAATGGCCATGCCCTCAAGCAGACACTCATGCTTGTAATCACATGCACAGGACATAACTGGATACTTATACTGTAGAGATGGTGGCACGTAGAAGAATGATAACCGTTGTCATTTTAAGGAGCATTCTAAAGGAAATGTGTGGATTTATTTCACCTTAATCTGAAGAGGACCATTACATCCCAGATGCCAGGAAGTCAAGTGGTATGTAACGTAATGTTGTCTTTATCCTCACTGGGCTGTGAGGATGGACCACGGTCGGCAACAGGACTATCATGGTTTGCATTGCATGGAGGTGGTCTGACAAATTTTGTGTGCTCACGAACTCATTGACTGACTGTCGCATTGAGGTCACAGCTGTTGCTGCTTATGATTTTGGTATGATATGATATGAAAAGGTGGCATACACTTACACAATGTATATCATGACACAGTCTATGTTTTGGATTTATTCATTCATTTTCTATACCGCTTATCCTCATTGAGGTCGCGGGTATGCTGGAGCCTATCCCAGCTGACTTTGGGCGGGAGGCGGGGAACACCCTGGACTGGTCGCCAGTCAATCGCAGGTTTTAGATTTACATTGTCATATACTGTATTACTTTAACAGTATGCTTGTTATTGGAGTACTTTTACTCTAGTTTAGACCGTATAGTTTGTAGACGTGCTCTGTAACGTACTGGAGAGGGTTCTAATATTTTGGACCTCTCATGTCACGCTCTCACAAAATCCTAAATAAAGTACTGGAAAGTAACTTTATCACAGGAGTGTACCAAACAAAAAACGGAGCATTTTTATCGTTTGAAAGACAGGACACTTGGCCATTGTCTGTGGAAAGTAAACTTTGAGCCTTGTATCAAGTTTTATATCGAGTTTTATGCCCACTCAGTTACTTATTATTCATCCCTGCTGGGTTGTTGCTGTTACAGGTTGAATTGAATGTCGTTTGTTTTAGAAAAAAGGCATTTAAAGTAAATTCATATTGCCTGATCGCTACTAGTAAATAAATGTTTGTATTCAATGTTACTTGCACTTTGGTTGCATTCTGCTATTCTCACTAAACCGCTTTGGTAGACTTTCCAGTGGCTAATTGTCACTGTGTTTTTTAGAGCACCGTCAATGGGGATCCCTACAAATACGCCGATCTCATTTGATACTTTTCCATCTTTAAAAGAGGCTGGAACACCCACATAACCAAATAAACATGGTGGGTGTGCAGTAACAGTACTTTATTTATTTAATGACACAAAAAGCAAGACGGACAAAACTGAACATGGTACCTTTCAGCAAGCGGACATACAGTTTCAGAAATGTTCACAGAAAAAGGTACAGGAACCAATATGGGTTACACTGTACAGTAGCTGGCAATACGACTTGAAAAACAGCAACCTACCAAAACTCTCAATTAGGAGCCTAATTTCTTGGATTAAAATCCAAAATTGGCATAAGAGCCTGTCCTGTTTTAATGTTGAGTGATACTGTGTGTAAGAAGCTGCTGACACGAGTTGAACTTTTCTTTCATCTTTGGACGATTTTTTACTAGGCATGATGAGCCGATACGTTTGCTGATGTGGACGGTCCAAGCGCTCACCTCTGGTCCTTTTGGATTGAGCACTTTAAGGGGGTGATTTTATTCGTGTGAAGTAAGAATAGGCTTCATTTTTAATTCTTAGGCAGCAGCAGTTATTGGCACATAATCACTATGCTACAATCCTGATCACATGACATTTTCTCACAATTTGACTGGTTGTTGATAATCAAATTAGCCTCCTCCGAATCGAATTGTTGAATAGTCGAATGTTTGAAGACTCCTCTACATGAAACCGTACAAAATACAGCGGAACCTTAGTTATGGTCCGCCCCGGTTAGTGTGTTTTTTGGTTGTTGTCGAAAATTCAAGCCACAATTTTGCCTCAGTTTGCTGCCATTGTCCAGTTAATGTACAAAATAGTGCCCGTCTTGTCATGTTATTCATACATTGTGCGAGTCCAACAGTGCTCTAAATGTATTTTTATCATCCTATTAGCCAGCTAAACAAAATTACAACCAGAACCAGAAGTTACGTCGCATGTCTGTGATGTAATCTGCAGTTGACGAAAAAATGCTAATACAAAACAAGTTTTGATACTTCTTACAATTATAGTTTCTAAATGCATATAAATGACAAACGAAAGGGATACATTAACATTTAACATTTACCTTCACTGAAGACTTGGCGTTTAACGACACAACAAGATCAACCGGCACCACCTTTTTCGTTTTCGGTCATGTCAAGAATCGACACCTCAATAAAGAAAAAACTAGCCTTAAATGTTCATTTATCCCTTTCATTTATCATATGTATGTATTTCTATGCCTCTAGAAGGGTTTTGTACATGTAAAGCTGTAAAATGTCTTTTCTGTTTGCAATTGTGGCTTTCTAAAACAGATCACTTTGATTTATTTACTTCTTACAAGGAAATTTGATTCGGTTAGAGTCAGGCCTCTTGGATTTAATTCATGACACTAACCGGGGTTCTACTGTATCTGTATTTGGGACTGTCTATCACATGTATTTCATCAAAACCTAACATTTGTGTCAACACTGGACAGTAACAACACAAAAATAAACAATACAAAATACTAATATTAAATGTTACAAACCATTTATCCAAAAAGATAAAAAAAAAAAAAAAAGATGAAAAAAGATGCCCAACAGAGATTTGAACCCAGATCTTCCAGGATCTTCTGACTCCGTGGCCAGCATGCTATGATACAGTTATATTTAAAACAAAATGTCCTTGTCATTTAAAACAACAACTAAAATACAAGTAAAATGCCATTTTGATTTTGAAGCAAACCAACATAAAGAGTTGAAACAAAACAGTTGAATGGTGAATGTATGATTGTTGCACTGTACTTTGGCTGTTGACGTTCTAATAATTGTTATTGTTACTATAAAAGGATGGAGGAAAAAATATTTAAGGTGAATCAAGGATCTCAGTAACACCATCAATACTAAACGTGCTGACAAAAGGTTGTTATGAGTTTGTAATCAATGTTGAATGATTTGTTTATATTTCGATCATGAGTAAAAGTGCCTAAGCCACTGACATTTACCCTTGTGCGAGCGTATTATACGTATTTATTATACGTATTATACGTATTTTTTCAGAATTCCGAGGACAAAAAGGGGATGTTGGATCGTCTCAGTCACTTCTTCAGCCCCAAGAAACGGAGGAGCAGAAGGAGCCAGATTTCAGACACCTCAGTCAGTGCAAGTTGTCCTGGTTCTCCAGCACCCCCCTTGTCTCCATACTCATCCCCGCTTCAACAGGAAGATGGCTTGAAGACTCCTACTCCTTCCCAGAAGGATGGTAAGCCAGCAGGGACAGACCCCCGATCGAGAATGGACACGCTCAGCCAAAGTTTTAGTCGCAGCGTCTCAAGCGTGACTTCCCTGTCGATGTCTGAAGAAGATATTCCATTTGCGGATTCTAACAGTAGTAGCCGAAACAGTGTCAGGGAGTTTCCTGCGTCCAGGGTGAGCACCGCCGGTAGTGAAAGGAATTCTGGGAATGTGACCCCCACTGAACTGGACTTTGCAACTACCAATTTGCCATGTGCTGATTCAAGCTCAGAGATCAGCTTTTCAGAATCAGTGGTGGAGGAAGTAAGCAAGAGGCTGCAGATGAATTTGGAGGAAACCACTGTGAAAAATGCAGATGGTTTAAGTGATACCCCAACATGCTTGCCAACACTAAAAAACAAGGATGCAGCGCCTAAATCACCGAATTTAAAAGCATCCATTACAATTGGAGAAGAGAGCCAAAGTATTACCCTCAAAGGAATAACTTTGGGCTCTCAGTCATCAGCGCCTCAACTCATCAGTGCTCAACGGGAGGGTCCTCCGGATGCTGGGAGTGAGAATTCACCACAGAGTGGTTCACTGGAGAAAGACCAAGTACCCCCTGGTGACTCTTCTGTAGAACTCTACAAGACCATATTAGTGGAAATTTACCTGGGAGAGGAGGAGAAAAGGGCGAAGGAGGAGATGAGCAAGGAGAATGGGACGAAAGAAGGGGAGGAGGGCTTCTTACCACTTTCCCCTCCTGTGCTGACCGTACCTGTGACAGTATTTCCTGAGGAGGAGACAGTTACTCGGGAGGACTCAAACAGCTCCTCCTCCCCCACACAGACTTTACTTCCCACTAGAAGATTGCCAGAATTGCCCATCTCCTTGACATCAACCCCCAGGGATTTGCAAACTACTTTAAGCCAGCCAGATGAGCCTGACACTGGCACAGACTCAAAGAAACACCCCTTCAGAGAAAAACAAAACTCCAAAGGAACCTGCGTTACACGCAAGACTGTGAATCTGCCTATGAAGTGCAAGGATGTAGCCCATGAAGCGCCCGTCAGTCCAGAGCTAAGTTTGGACGCTGACAAGCTGGTGGGGGAGGACAACAGCACATATTCAGCTTCAAAGACTTCCGAGCTGACAAAGCCTGAACGGTAAGTGTCTCTACAGTTTTTTGTGGTTTCACTTTGAAAATCTTTTTTGACTTGAGAATCAAAAAAGGCTACCACGAGCAAAACCTGCGTGCAACCTGATCTTAGGATTCCCATGTGCTATATTGTACCAGAAGAGAACAATGGGGTGCTGAAATATTGATATAGTGACTGTTAAATTATATTGCGTTGACAGTTTGCAAAGCAGACATAGCTTATAATGCACCAGAATAATACAATCATTACCAGACCAGAACTTTTCTACCATGCAACTGGAGTGGAAATGAAAGTGTGTCTGCACACTTGTTGCATTACTATTCAGAGGAATTATTGCTGAATGTGCACTTGATAAGAACAACACTTCAAAACTAATGGTGTGAGCCTACACCCTTATTTTTGTAAGCGACTGAGCACCTTCGGCTTTACAGTAGATGGTATGAATAAAAATGTGATTTATAGTTTGAAGCCACTGCAGGGGGATTTTTTGCAAGCCCAAGACCTTACATTACCAAATATAATTTAATGTAAAAATATTCACTGTTTAATGTCCACTACAAAGATGTTTTGTAGTGTTCCTGTTTTTTTATAGACAAGCTTGATATAGACTGAGTCCAAATATGTAAATACCAAACAAATTGAAGGTGTATGATTATTTTATTTTTTATTTTGTTTTAGGGTGTCTGATTATTAAGCATGACATTTTTAACATAGTTTGCAAAACGGTCTTGGTATCTTCATGATTTTAGCATGTCTCATACAGGCACTAGTGCAATGGAGCAGTCTTACTAACTACTAATTTATTAATGTCTTTTGCACGGCGCAATTCCCATACGCTAACATATCAGTTGTGTATTCTCACATTTTTATTCATTTGCCCCATTGCATTTCCTTACAGACTGCAACACCTTCAAAATAAAGAGGAAAGCAGAAACGTGGATGTTCCCTCATTTGCACCAACAGATGAGTCTGCAGACGCAAATACCCCTAGGGATTTAGTTAATGAAAAAACAGACTCTGAAACATCTGATTTTGAGGCTACTTCTGCAACTCCAGATATGCACAGAGCAAAATCACAAACTGTAGCATATAGGGTAAGACGTAATGTAGCAAACCAAGCAACGGCCTCTAAACCAGGAGATAAAGTAGCAGCGGAGAGCCAGCGTGCTAGTGGAAATGTAGCAAAGCCCTTAGCAACAGCAGCAGGAGGCAAGGCCAAAAATGTGACAAAAAAAGCAAAGGGCTCCACGGAGGACATAAAAGTTGCAGCATCCAGTGATATACCACCTCTAAAGCAACAAAGCAATGGGAAGACGGTTTCTGTGATAACACCATTCAAAGACAAATGTACCACTGGTCTCCAAAAGTCTAAAATCCCCCAAAGGCAAATATCAGACAGTGATATAAAATCAGTATCAGCTGACAAAAAAACACCTGGCTCCACAGCCACTTCCAAATTACAAAAAATTGCAAGAACAACCAATGAATCATTGAAATCTCTGGTTTCTACAACCAAAGGTGTCCAGAAGCCAAATTCTGAAGAGGAAATTGTGGTAAAAGCTCAGCCAGGCGACCAAGAGAATGTAGTGAAAGACAAGGCAAAGGATGATGTCATTATTCAACATACAGCGTCTGTAAACTTAGCAAATGGCTTGGAGGAACACCAGAAGGAGAATATTAAAATAGGACAGCCACTGGATGGACACAACCTGGATTCCAAAAAATATGATAAACATACTCCGTTGACATCAAAAAGCCGGCTGCCCGTTTCATCTCCGACTAAAAAGTGCAACAACGACGTTCCTAAAATCAGCGAGGTCAACCACAGAAAAGTCACATCCCCTCAGGCGGACTCGGACATGAACAAACAAGTCCAGAAGTGCCCAGAACAGCAAGAACCAGCAAGTGTGGAAAGACCTGCCAGTGAGACACCTTCTCCTTCTGGAAGTCCAAAGAAAGGTATGAGAGATGTTATCATAGTAAACTATCTTCAATAGAGGTTTAACATCTTCTGTATAGACAGAGCTTCTGACTCGTGGTCACATTAGGTAACATAAATTAGCTTGGTTATGCATTTAGATATATGCTCTACTGAATAAGAAGAACAAAGCTCTAAAGCGAAAATGCACCCAAACTGGATGTCTTCTTGGCTTTTTACACAAGTTGAAATGTATTGCTTAACCAACAAATGGAATGTGAATTTAGCAAAGTGAGGATGCTTTGGGATCAATAATGTTTACGTGGTTTTAGCAGGTCTGCATGGCGGATTGTCATTGTGTGAAGGTGATTTTTGTGTTTGTGTGTGCACCCTGCAGGCATCCCATCACTTAAACCTTTCAAAACCATCCCTAAGACAAGCATCAGCAATGACAACAAAGACACACCGATTGTCACGAATCAAGATAAAGAAGACTCGAACCACAAAAGAAAACACATAAAGACTCCATCGAGCAGTTCTGGTCCCTCATCACCAAGCAAGCTCCCGACAAGAAGCCAAAGGAGCGTTAATGTTCAGTCGAGACAACTTCAAAATTCCCCAAGTGACGATTTGTCAAACACAGTTGTCAAACCAGCAGATGGTATTGTTGCAAGCTGTTTAGAAGGCAGTGCCACTGATGGTACATGTGGTGCTAAGTCTGTCTCTCGAAAAGAAGAACCCAGTCAGACGATCGGATGTGAATCGGATACCAGTGAAACCAAAGAGAAAGGGACCGAGGTGCAGGGGTTTGAAGATGCCGAATGTACTCCTACAAGAAACATTTCAAAACAAGCAATCTTTACTAATCAGAAAACAATTGTTGAAGTAAAACCTGAAAACCAAGTTAAAGCAGCAAAAGAAGTGTTAGCTGATGTAGTGCTGGACCAGGAGGCAAATGGTGCAAAGACAAATAGGCGGATAGCCCCTTTATCTGATGATGTCCCGCAACAACTGGAAACATCGTCTGAAAATGCAGCTCATCTAGAAGGTGACAGTTCTAGACTGGAACTGCAGACACCACAGATGTCCCCAGAAAATGTGAAGGACCGGCTTTCAGAGACAGCCCAGCTTACAACTAACACAGAACTCGAGTTTAATCCGAAAAAAAGAGGTTCAGAACCACTGTCTGTGAAACCTGTCTGTGACGCCTGTGACATAATTCAGTGTGACAGCGTTATAACTTCTCACCAAGAAGGTGCTCCAGTTGAAGCACCAGTTACAGTCACATCTAAAGAAAATGCAAATGTACGTCCCATTGAACCTGCATCAAAGGGCCAGGAATCTGAACTTGAAAAACAGGTTTTAACCATGTCTTCAATCTCTTTAAATACACTTGATAAAATTCAGGATTGTGGATTATTTGAAAAGCAAGTTCCAAATAAAGATCCAGAAAATATGTTACTTCCAGCACTCGCCATATGTTCAATAAAAATTGCTGCTGGAGAGGAGAAAAGTAACAAGGAGGCTGGCCTGAAATCAGCAGCGACAATGCTCACTGAAGCCGTTAGTGAGCCCCCCAGGAATGTTGAATATCAGCTGGACAAAGAGCCTCTTTTACAGGCACAAGAATCCGAAAGACAGGGAAAAGAATCCACACCAAGTGAAAAGCTGAATGATTCTTCTTGGAGGGGCAAAGACAGCGGTGGGGAGCCTGAGGCCCTAACCACAGAGAATGAAGCGGGGAAACCAAAGGAATCGACTAATGTAACACCAGATCCAGAATATTTACTGTCAGCTTCAGCAGAGGAAACACAAACAGTAAACGTCCTGATAGAAAACAAGAGAGAAGCACAGAGACCAACCAAGATGGTGAATTCCAAAGAAAATGCTGAGGATTCTGTGAAGGACAAGGCCACAAGCGGGATTACGGAACTTCTGCAGCAGATGAAAAAAACAGGTGAAGAACAACTGGAACCCAAATTACCTTTCTCTAAAGATGAGGGAGCCAGGAGTAACAAAGATCTTGAGGGCAAACTCTGTCATGTTGAAAAGGCCGGTCAAAGTGAAATGAAGACATCTGAATTAAGTAAAACAAAAGCGTCATTGGTGAAAAGTTCACTCACGGAAACTTCCATCGGGACAATCATCTCCCAAGTTGGCAACCAAGAAGACTTGAAGTCTGTGAGCGACAAAGATAAGAGAATTAAAAAACAAGATAAAATTGCTGGTCAAGCTAAGGATTCAGAGGCTGAACTATTACAGGGAAGCCGAAATGTTGACACAAACGCTACGCAGGAAATAGGAGAACATTCATGTAAAAGTATGGTAGAATCCGAATCAGAATATGTAACAACAGAAACCCCAGAGCTCTCAGCCCAAGATGACAAAAAGTCCTGTTTGTCCACAAGTAAAGTAGAATGTAGTGGGTGTGTTGTCAAAGAGAGCAATCATGGTATCAAAGTGGAACTATCAAGCCAAGAGGACGAGAAGGCGGTGGCTGCCAAGCAGAACTTTGAACAGGTGGATAGAGATCAAAAAACAAAATCCACTAGTGCATCGGATTGCTTGTCTGTTCAGAATGAAGAAGAGACCAGGGAAAAGAAAACAAAAATCAAGAAGGAGTCACCGTCCAGCTGGCTGGACGTGGAACATCATCTCAAATGGAAAAAGGACAACAGAGGGCGGGCCGATGCCTCGGCTACTGGGGATGAATCTCGTCAGCATGATGACTTGGAGGATTTCATCAGGAACATTAAAGCAGGTGGCACTCCTTTCTCGATGCCTCGCAAGAAGCACCCTCGTATGAAGTCCCCATCTCCCCCTTTTGCCATGCCGGCCATTAGGGAGGATCATTTTGAGAAAACATTTGACCCTGAACAATTCCAGTTTGGCTTGAAAAAGAATGGAAGCGGTTTAAAGGATCCTTCACCTGCAATGATGCTCAAACAAAAAGCAGCTAAGCGGGAAGGGCGGAACCTGGAAAAAAAGCATGAGGCAAACAATTCCACATCCTCATGTAAAGAGGAAAATGAGATAAAAGGAAAAGATGAAGTCCAACAGGGGGCAAGGATGGAGCAGAACAATAGCGAGCAGCCTGGGAAGCCAACATCCCGACTGCAAAGGATATCCATCCTCTCTAGCTTACTGAGTTCCCCCCACTCCAGTAAGAGGAGCAAGGAAAAAGACACCTCTGACCTAAATAGCACTTTGTCATCCAAACAGCATAATTTGCCTCTGCTTGGAAAACAGGAAACTGTGGGTTCAACCTTTCCTGAACTTGAATCAGATAAGAAGGCTGTGACGGGGAGAGGCGCAGAAGCTGCCGTGGGTGTTGGGAATGGTACAGCCAGTGAGTCAACACTTTGTCCCCTCCCCGCCTCCCCGCCTCCTCTGCCTTTATTCCCACAAATCAAACTGCTCGATCATCAGGAGAAAAACCTCCAGGACGTGGGAGAAAGTGAGGTTGCCCGGGACTTCTCGAAGGGACCTAAAGCGACACAGAATTCTCACATACTTGGCGCTATGGACCAGACTTTGACGACTAAAGTCAGTAATGCTGTGCTACCTCCACCCAGCAAGTACATGCCAAAGACCTCTGCAAAGAAACAGGCCAAGGTAAGCATTTGTATAGGCACGTCAATCTCATTTACCTCAGCACCGTATTGTGTTATTTATACTTCCAAAAAGTTGGATTACAGAAAATAACATCAAAACCTTTACTCTAATGTGTGTTGACATTATGACATTTTCATGCAGGCACGTGTGGTGAGAGGGTTTCACAAAAGACCCGGCAAGGTAAGCTGTCACTACGGATTTTTATCACAGTTATCTTCACACACAATGAAAGCACTGCTGCCACCTCAAATTGTAATCTGTCGTGATCCAGATGCTCGTACACGAACGTGATGAGTTCGGAGGCAGCGTGTATGGACTCTTCTGTGACGTCGAGGACGCCACAGGGATGAAACTGTCACCTGTCATCTCAGTGCAAGTCATCAGGGGATGGTGAGCAGGCTTTACTTGTCAGTGTCTATGCATGACTTGTGTGATTTGCTGAGGCACCTATATCATTTTTTTTTGTAATTCTCCATTTAGTTGGCTCCTGTATGAAAACAAGGGCTTCCAGGGTCGTGTTATCGCCCTCGAGGAAGGTCAAACAGATCACATAGTAAACGTGTGGGCAGAGGACGGAGCCGCCACGACCGTGGATGAGAAGGGTCGGCCTGTCTCAACAACACCCATGATCATCGGTTCTATTCGATTGGCAGTAAAGGTAAGTTGCTACGTGAATGTGCAAACGAGCCTTGGATTATTAGACGTTCGCCACTTTAAATTTCACAAAGAAGTTACCTCTGTATGCCGTCATTTGTTTCAGCCTTAATTAATCAGCTGGTGTACATATTGGCATTTAAGAGTTGTTCAATTATGAATCTGCACAATATAACAAGTACAATTCTGAAATGACATAAATATTACATGAATATTTGTCAATTGTTTCAAAAGTGCATTCCTCAAGATATATTTATATAGGGGTTTTTTTTTGTTTTTATTTGCATTTTATTCAAGTATGATTGAAACATGCAGCAACACTATCAAAACGATATTATTTTGTGGGAAACAGAAAACGCATGCTCATGGACTATACAATGCATCTAAATATTTTGAATAAATAATGCTCAAATTATTAACATCAATGTATATGTCACAATTATGAACACAATTAGCCACATTTTTAAACCATTCAACCCTCAAAAACAAACATTTATTAATAGGCTATTATTGAAAAGGTTAGTCAGGTTGTTAATTTAATATGAATAATTTAATATTAATAACCGTTTTTAAATGATTTATTTGTTTCAGACACGCTTAATAAATTTATCTAAGGAACGTCGCATGGTTACATTTGCACATGTTTGAAAAGCAGTAAGAAGAAGCAGAGCTTATTTAATCATATACATATATGATACTGATAATTCATAACCATATCTTTACGTATTGACAATTACAATGTTTGTGTCCTTGATTTCTATTATTTTAAGTTTCCTCCTGTGTGAAAAGAAAGCAAGGTGTGACAAAATAAAATATCAATCACGCAAAAAAACATAACAATTCAATAAAGAAATACTTCATCATTCTTTAGATCATTTTTCCAGTGTGTGGCTGGATAATATTTGTTATTGTGTATCTTGCAGGACTATAGCGAACCAAGAATTGACCTATTTACAGAAGTTAATGGCTTGGGAAGGATGTCATCTTACTGTGATGACACAGTGGAAATAGGCTCCTATAGGCTCCCACAGGCCACTGGTTCCATCAAGGTTCATTCTGGAGTGTAAGTTGATGTTTTTGGCATAACAGAAACTGTCTAAGTGGGACTGTAATTCTCACTAATACATTATTTACATTTACCTACACCTCAGTTTGGAAAAAGACAAAGACAGAACTGATTTGTAAAATACCCTCTTTTCAGTTAGTTTTACACTTTTTGTTGTGTTTGTCGCTGTGTACAGTTCAACACAAGACAATGATTTGCTTGCAGGATCTGTTTATAACCTATAAATGCCTACCAGGTCGAACATGGGGTTGTTACTATGAAAAGACGTAGTACAAGGTGCTTGTTACCGCCGCATAACAACCTGGTGAATTTCAGACTTGTATGTCTGTGTATGTTCAGCTGGCTTGTGTACAGTGACCCTGGCTTTGGAGGATTTGTAGGAGTGCTGGAGGTGGGCGAGTTTCCCTGCCCTGAGTCCTGGGGTTTCCCTCAGCCGTTTGTTGGCTCGCTCAGGCCCCTCCGAATAGTAAGTCCAAGAAATACTCGATATATGGTCTCACATTGTGTTCATTTTGTGTACTCTATTTATTGTATCACTTATATGATTGTTTCTGTCCTTTTTTCAGGGAGCAATACGTGTAGAACATCCCAAAGAAGTAAAGGTTTGTATTGTATTTAAGTCGTCCCTCACAGTTCAAATTGCGTAGAATATTAGAATATAGGCCACACCCACCAAATTTAAAGAGAAAACATTTTTTGTACATATATAAGCAGAACTTGTCATAAGCAGTATTTGTCCATAGTGTAGCATGGGACATTTAGACAGAAAGACACACTATAAATCCTACCTACACTCTGTCTTCCAAGTGTCACTCCTTAGCTCCAGTGAGACGTGAGATGTATTTTTTGTTGCCGCATCCAAGCCGTCCAAACAGAAGCTCTAGTAATGATCAAACTTAAATAAGATTTGTCAGATCAACACAATGGCCGGTCGAGTGGGTAGCTCACAGTCAGGATGTTCGGGGTTCGAATCTCTGTTGGGCATCTCTGTGTGGAGTTTGCGTGTTCTCCCCGTGCTTGCGTGGGTTTTCTCCGGGTATTCCGGTTTCCTCCCACATTCCAAAAACATGCATGTTAGGTTAAATGCCGACTCAAAATTGTCCTTAGGTATGAATGTGAGTTTGAAAGTTTGTTTGTCTATATGTGCCTTGCGATTGACTGGCGACCAGTACAGGGTGTACCCCGCCTCTCGCCCAAAGCCAGCTGGGATAGGCTCCAGCATCCCCGCGACCCTAATGAGGATAAGCGGCATAGAAAATGAATGAATGAATGAAATCAATGCGTACACCCCCAAACATAATATCGGTGTTCACTAGTGTTTACTAATTCCTGAATTCACACTGTAATGGTCATGGGAACTGCAGTTCTTTTAGCCATATTTTTAGCCACAAGATTGGTTAAGCTGCAGGATTAAAAGCAAGTGAAAAAACTAGCAGCTGATACTCAGCATTTTCATTAATAAATGCTGCTGAATACAGCCTACTGTACAACAACAAAAACTATGCACATTTAAGCACATGTGTCAACACAAAACATGCTAAACACACAAAATGTGCTAACAGAAAAAAACCCATAGTACATTTGATGTAAAATGGGTCACAGTTAAGATATTACTTTGAAGGTAAGAAAATCTGGAACCACACGTGTTGCAATAGAGATTTGACAACAACCTTAGGGTAGACAATTCTCATGCTATGAATCATTAACATGGAGGTTAGCTGTGCTGCTTGTCCGTACAGGTTTACTGAAAGTTAAAGAACGCATGACTTTTGGACATATTTAATCAATTAATGTCAACTGTGGAGGAGGGACTTTCACCACAGTATAAATGCTTCTGCCATCCAGTACTTGTAGTTTCTGCTGGATTAGTATTTGACTGCTGAGATTTTACTTTGAAATTCCATCTACGTAAGATTCAGGGCTTGAAATGTCTCCTCCTGTGGCAGGAATGTGTCTTAAAGTTTCCACATTGTTTTGATGGTCCAGGAAGCACATCAATTGGCATGACTGTGTAAACCAGAAGACTAACATGTTCATTCCTTCTTTTTTGTCTTGTTCAGGCGCTAGTGTTTGAGAAGCCCAATTTTGAAGGACAGTGTTTGGAAGTGGATGGTGACTTGTACCACTTAACTGAGGAAGAGGGAGAAGATGAACCAGGCGGTCCACGGGATACTAAGAAGACCCCCTCTACAGTGGGGTCCCTTAAGATACTTGGTGGTCTGTGAGTAGCGGACGTCACGGATGCAAGTCCTGATTTGTCTGCAATTCCTGAATATTGTTTTGTGTCTGGTAGCTGGGTTGGCTACCAAGAAGCAGACTTTGAGGGTCAGCAGTACATCCTGGAGGAAGGGGAATACCCGCACTGTAGTGACTGGGGTGGAGCCGAGGGTGGTCTCCTCTCTCTGCGGCCCATTTGCACTGTAAGATGGACTCTTGTTAATGTTCTGCAGAGATATTACGAAAACTACACATTCTTGGGTTATTCTTTGTTATATTTTACAGTCATTTTATTAGTATTGTTTTGACGCATAGGCTATAAAAAAGTAAACGTTATTATCACCCTTAGGATTTCCTGTCCCCGCACATTAAATTGTTCAGTGAGCCTAACATGGATGCACTGGGGCTCAGTGTGGACCTGATGGGTCCCGTTATCAACATGGCGGAGGTCGGTCATGGCACCAAAACCCAGTCCATCAACGTTCTGAGTGGAGTGTGAGTATCTCCCTGTTTTTATGAGTACAATAATGTTTCTACATGTTCAGATATACATTATGAACACAAAGCCTTTCAGATTCACTCGGCCTTTCTTCCACTGTACTGTTTGACCCTCCTACTTGAAAAAAAGATATATTTGGCTCTCCTTTCTCTTTCCCTTATTATACTTTCATTGGCATAGGACAGAGATCAGCTCGTGTTAAAACAGCATAAGGAAACATCTAAATTCAGGATTAATATAATATAAGAACCATGTTTGTATCCTGTCATGCAGTTTGAGGTGTTTGCCGCTCATCTTACAAAGATGACTAAGGGTTTCTTCACTGAGCTGAGAGAATACTTGACACGCCTTGATGGTTCGCACAAACATCGCCTGAGGATACAGGTCATAATAAGATAGTGTAACTGATCTCCCCATGTGATCATCTCTTGTAGATTGGAAAAGGTTTCAACTCCTGGGGCTGATCATTGTTGATACCAATGGGAAAGGATTTAAAGAGAATTAAAGCAGACGTTCGTTTTTATTCACATCTTTTGATTAAGCAAAGTGACCTGTTTTTTTGGGTGGGTGTAATTTATGTAAACAAGAAAACACAAAGAAACATTCAAAACTTAAGATTAGTTTTTCAACAATTACTTTCTTTTTCTGCAAGGTGGCGTAGAATTTTAGTTTATTCTACAAATGAAGATTTATCAGAAGTTACCACACTCGGAATTTGACTCTGGTACAAGTGCAACAATAGCAAATCAAGTTTTCATATGAAGGAGAAAGAACAGAAATACTACCGTATATATTTCCATGGAATGTTACTAGGGATGTCAGATATTCGCTTTTTTGCCAATATTGTCCAACTCTCAGTTTCCTATTCTGATATCAACCGGTATCGGTATCTGTAGCGTCAACAATTAACACATATCTGTTGTGAAGCTAATGGATACAGCATTACATTTGTAACCAAATTTTATGTTTTTTTTTGCTTAATTTAAGAAGTTTCAAGGACAAAAATGGACAAAAACTAAAATCTACTAATCTATCGAAAGAAAAATCTAAAAAAAACGTGAATTTCTCTAGGAGATTAATAAAGTATCAATCAATCTATCTATCTAAAACACATAAAACTTTCAAAGCCACTGTGATGGTATGTAGTGTTCTACACTGGTCACTAGGGTTCCGTAATGTTACTGTCATGTTGGGTGAGACACAGGAGCACTAGACTTGATTGCCTGCTTTTATTGCAGGTTTGGATTATCTCACAACAGGCACAATAATCTGTAACACAAGCTACTGTTGTGGCTGTAACCCTAGCAACGGTAAAATTCAACTCTGAAACCCCATTGTCACTTCCTGTCCTTCCTCCACTCAGTCCCCGTAGCACCAGAACACATTTACAGCAACACACACACAAGCGTGAGTGTCTTTAATATCTTATATTCTGTTATTATGTTGAGTATATTGGGTAATACTCGTGTAAATGTGACTACTGCATAGGGATGTTATTTCACGTCTAGAGAGCTTTAATAATGTTCTAAGCTTATTCCGTTCAGAAACAAGGAATCTTACTTTGCACGATAAACATGGTTTAATGGAGTGCATGTTTTCCTCATAATACTACTAATTGTGTACTCCCTCTGTGGCAGATGGGTGGCATTTCAAAATCCAGGATTCAGCGGTGAGCTCTACATCCTGGAGAGAGGCCTGTATACATGTCCAGAGGACTGGGACGCCCAGACCTCCAAAATTGCATCAATTCAACCAATCTTCAACGTAAGATCAACTCCTGTACAGATGAAGAAGTCATTTAGTAGTTTATTCTAATTTCTCGTCCTGTCTCGTTTTACAGGACACAGGAGTAGAGTCAAAGTTCAAGGTATGCAGAGGAAGCACTTCTCTGTTACTACACCATATGAAAAAATGTATTCAGATTTTTACAGCTCTAGAAAATCTGAAATTAACCTCAAAAGTTTCACTCTTTTGACATTTTTTTTGAGTCGGGGAATTTTTCTCTATACATCCAGAAGAATTTTTGTGAGGTCAGACGTTTCTTCCATAGTTGCTTTTGTGCACTGCAATGAATGCTGGAAGAGAAAAGGGCGTCCCCCAAACTGCTCCCACAAGGTTGAAAGAATAGAATTATCCAAAATGTTTGGTATGGTTAATTCATTCATCACATATTGTTACTCAAGTTCAAAACTAAAAATAAGGAGTCAATATTCGTACATCATTTTAGTGATTTGCTGGATCCGTTACCTTACATATAAGGTCCAGTTATATATTACTTTATTGTTTCAATGCGTTTGTTCTTTGGCTGTGTGTGAGATCTCGCTGTAGCTTGTGGTTGTACATTTTGCTGGGTGCCGCCACCTTAATTGTGTGCTGTATTGCTGTCTAGGTGAAGCTGTTTTCTGAGCCCAACTTCCAGGGGAAAATGGTGCTCCTGGAGGACAGTATTGCGGCTCTTGATGATGACTTTGTGACCAGGTCCTGTAAGGTCTTGGCTGGCAGGTACTGTAACCACAAACAATAAACACATAATAAACAATGTCAAACTCTGGTGCAAAATCATGACTTATGAAGACAAAATATTTGCAGCAACATTATCCCTATGACATGACACACTACAGTGATAACACACAACATACTGACATAACTTTATGGTCAACGAAACCGATGCTTGAGCTCCACACTGTTATTAGAGTTGATGAACGATTTTACTGCTTTTCCTGACCAAAAAAAAAGGATTTCTTGCTGATAGACACTGCATGAACATCGTCTGACGTGAGGTCATTGATGTTGATAGATTGTATGAAACGTAAGGATTTACATGACGCTATGTAACCGAGATTGTCAACATTAGGCAAAAACAAGGAGCCCAACTATGGTTGACCAAAAAAATGGCCAAAAAAGAAAAACACTATATATATAAATTATATATATATTATATATATTAATTGCACGTGTAACCATAATATTGTGTGCTCTTTATTGTAATTTTGTTAAGCATGTTTGAAATAAACTAACTTACCATTATCATCCCAATAAATCAGTTTTGTCTCACTCAATGTGTCAGCTGGATCGCGTATGAAGGAGAAAAGTTCACTGACAACATGTACTTGCTGGAGGAAGGAGAATACCCCGACGCTGAGTTCATGGGCTTCCTGTCGTCAGACTTGAGGGTCCGCTCTATGCAGACCGCTGGGCATGTGAGTACAGTGCATGTTTACTTGCCTGTGTGCTGAGATTGTGTCATCCTTCATGTAAATAATGAAGCTCTCTTGTTCAGGAGTTGTCGATCCCCTCCATTCTGCTATTCAGCAAGTTGGGCTGTAAAGGTCGGAGATTGGTGCTGACCAATGGGGCTGTAAGCCTGCAGCAGACTGGCTTGAATGCTCATGTACGCTCCCTGGTGGTGGAAGGAGGAACGTACGTACACGTCTAGTTATTTCCATATAGAAGGTTGTTCTTAGTTGTACGATTTAATGATTGCTTGTCTTTAACTTCACGTCATTAGTGGTTAGAATTTTTGTGACCGTCCATATATGATCATGTGATATAAACCGGCATTTTAACAGTAATCCCAGCGAGTTTACCGACCACATACTCATCTTAGGCTTTCAGTGTTTTCTCTCGTTTCCTTAGTGTTTAGTGTTATTTGCCAGTGTTGACTATGTACTGTACTGTAGTGTTCAATATAATAGTCCAAACAAGACCCAGCTTTCATGGCATGCACATTCTTAAGGCTGTGCAATTGGGAAATTAGTTGAAAGGGGTGTGTTAAAAAATAGCAGTGTGGCATTCAATTAGTGATCCATTTTGTGAAAAAACAGGTGTGAATTTGGTGGCCCCTATTTAAGGATGAGACCAAAACTTGAATTTCATTTCTCTTTGAAAGCCTGAGGAAAATGGGTCATTCAAGACAATATTCAGAATATCACCGCACTTTGATTAAAAAGTTGATTGGAGAGGTGCAAAAAATGTTTGGCTGTTCAGCTAAAATCATCTCCTATAACTTAAAATGGAGAGCAAAACCAGAGACATGTGGCAGAATTTGGAAGACAACATGGATCAAGAGTAACCACAATGACAAAGGCTCAGCCAATGAGCTGCTCCAGGATGATCGAAGACAGTCTGGAGTTACCTGTAAGTACTGTGACAGTTAAAAGACATCTGAGTGAAGCTAATCTTTTTACTAGAATCCCCCGCAAAGTTTGAAAAAAAGGCACATGCAGAAGAGGTTACAGTTTGTAAAAGAACACATCAACTGGCCTAAAAAGAAGTGGAGGAACATTTTGTGGACTGTTGAGAGTGGCCAGCGCAATCCCTGGACTGTAATCCAATGGAGAACTTACTTGTGGGGTGACATCAAAAATGCTGTTTGTGAAGAAAAACCAAGAAATGTTGATGAATTGCGGAATGTTGTTAAAGAATCTTGGAGTGGAATAACAGCTGAAAGGTGCCACAAGTTGGTTGAGTCCATACCACACAGATGTGACGCAGTTTCAAAAACACTAAATATTCGTTTAGTCCTTTACAGGATTGCCAAATCCTAGAAACAAAAAAGTTTGTACAAAATAGTTTGGAATTTGTAAAGTCAACAGCAGACACTGCTATTATTTGAACACCTTGCCTATCAGGAATGCTGGCTCTTGTTTGTTTTCTGAGAATCTACTGCACCCACTGGTAACTTGTTTTCCATGTAGCAATAAAAATATACTAACAATAGTGATTAATCTGGTTAGTCTCATTGCACTGCTATTATTTTGAACACTACTGTACCTTTGAGGTAGGGGTGTGACCCATAAATATTCTGATTGTATATTGTGTATTCTTTTAAGATAACTTTTTAAAATTGATTAAATCAAATGAAATTGTATTAAATGTTTTTATTCATATACAAAAAGCAATAATAGAACGCAGTGCATTCGGCTAGTACTTGGGTTTGTACTGCCCAGCCATAGCCTGCTTCCATTGGGTGGCCCGGGGGACTGGACGCCCTAACATTCCCCATTTTTTGAAGTATGAAACTAGTCCTAACCCAAGCGACACACAGATCTGATTTACATTGGACTTTTGGCAGCATTTGGAATTTGACACAAAATCCTACTTCAATTGTGCAGATGCACGTATTTCTTACTTGAACTTGAATCAGATGTTACACACGGTACATACTGTAAAACCTCACTACTGCTATCCAGTATCATGAACACATGGATTTAGTGAGACACAAGACTTGAGGATGCTCACTTCTAACTCTGCTGTGATATACAATGAGGATCTGAAAGCTGTTGCAAAGGTGACAAACAGTAAAGGAGAGCTTGGTAAAGGATTTTTAATGTTCCTCGGGCTACTGTGGTTCTGACAGGGCCCCATGAAGTTCCGTGAAATGCCGCGAGCTGAGCTTAAGAATGGCAGCATCTGCCAGCATCCGTCGTCATTGTGCCAAATATGTGAGGAACTTCCCAAACATGATCAAAACTATTAATGGGGGAGCTCGGCTAAATAAAGACGTTTTGCCTCGCTGTGTCATTTTTCTCACGTTTGTCTGGTATCTTAAGCAAATATTTTCCTTTCCAGGTGGCTTTTGTATGAAGGCAGCAACTACCGCGGTCGACAGGTTCTGCTCCAGCCGGGACAAGTGGTTGACTGGTGCAAGTTCAGCGGGTGGAAAGGAATCGGATCACTGCGCCCTTTGTTGCAGGTATGAGAGGAGGTGGTTTTCTCTGGATCAAAACAATATGAAATATTCGTCATGCCAAAGAAAATGTTGCTGATTGTGTCTGGCCAACAGAAACTGGTTTGTATCCGCCTGCGGAACAAGGAGACGGGATGTGTGATGTCATTGACGGGTGCGCTGGAAGATATCCAGCTGATGAGGGTGCATGCTGTGGAGGACACAGAGGGGTTGGAGCAACTCTGGCTCTATCGTGATGGACAGCTTACCTGCAAGGTGCACCATTATACTTTCCGATATACACTAATCCATTACAGAACCCTTAGTCTCAAGACCTCTGGATTTTCAGTTCTCCATATGCCAATGACAAATGTAAGCGCTTTTCAAGCCAGTGGTTTTGTACATATTATTTTGTATTGAATTGCGTGTGTGTATGTGTGTACAGTCCCGCCTCTCGCCCAAAGCCAGCTGGGATAGGCTCCGGCATACCCGCGACCCTAATGAGGATAAGCGGCATAGAAAATGAATGAATGAATGTGTGTACAGTATCTCACAGACGTGACTACACTCCTCCCTTCACATCTTTTCATGGGACACTGAACACTAAAACACTTTGATAGAATGTAAAGTAGTCAGTGCACAGCTTGTATAACAGTGTCAATATGCTGTTCCCTCAGAATAACTCCACACACAGCAATTGATGTCAAAATTGCAGGCAACAGAAGTGAACACACCCTCATGTTAAACCGTTAATTGGGATCCATGAGCCATTCACCTCTCTGGGGGTTATTCTGCTGAAGGAGTTCAGTGGTTCCGACCAGGTTATGTTCATGCTTTCATCTTAAAAAGAGCTATGAAAGTGCAACTATTTCACTGTTTAGCTAATTCGGAGACGCCGTCAACATTTATTAAGAACCTTTGCAGGGAGAAGGAGAAGTTGAGGAGATATGGAGAAAAAAAGTAAAAAGTGCATTCCATGCTTATATTATCCATCTATAAACAATATAGATATTCCATTGAGGGAATACGCTAGATATGCACACTTTTTGAGTCGAGCACCAGGAATAAAATTCTGTATGAAATATTCATTCATTCATTTTCTATACCGCTTATCCTCATTACGGTCTCGGGTATGAAATATTAATAATTAGGCCAATGTTAGCAGACGTTTACGTCACAGCAGTCCTTGTGCGAGTACTTCGCCCATTAGTCTTCTTATATTATAATATCTGCCGGAGGATTGGCACTCTGAGGCATCAATCTCTGCAAAAAAACAAGGAAAACAAGGAAAAATTGTAGGAGAAAAAAACAGTCAACACAAAACTCTGCCATCTAGTGGTCACAACGAGATACAGCTTTTGGAAACAAGAATACATATTTGGAATTTGAAAAACGCCGATTGCTGCTCCAATTCATTTTTTTATTAGATCTGTATTAAAATGTCAAAATTGTGCAATGTTGAGTGTTGATAAATGGAGAGACTAGTAGGGTATAGTTAGTGTAACAATTGGTGCCATACCAGTGGTCCTCCATAGGTGGTGACAGTGTTGCTTTTTGGAACTCCTCATAATGATAAATCATTTCTTTGTAAATTACCCTGCTTGGGATCGCTTCATTTTTCAGCGGAGGTAGAACAAAAGGACGTCAAACAGCCACTTTCATGTGAACGCACACTGGACAAGAAGATGGAAACCAGACTTGACCGAGCAAGTTGATAATCACAGATTTCAGGTTCTGTTGAGTTGCATCCCGAGTACAAAGGGGTCATGTGAGGTCCTGGGCGGGAATGGGGAACAGTTGCGTTAAATTTGGTCTTTTAGCTCTCTCATGCTGGTCACTCGGAGTTGAACAGGCCACCTCGTGGCAAAGAACTCTCTATTGTAAAAGCATTTTCAAGAATTTCAGGTTAGGCTTTGAATATTTGTTTTTTGCTTCTTTTCTGTACTCCATTGTCTTAGCAGGAAATAGCATTGCCGTTATTTGGGTCTTTCCCTTTTCAGCCGGATGTCTTTTGTGCTGGTGCAACAGGTTGCAGCGTAGCACGTGTCCCAGAATGCTTACACCCACAAAACAGATGTTGGATTTCCAGTTGAGAATGGTTTTCATTCATTGTTAACAGTAATCTAGTTTACCCCCCTTGTTGTAATAATAACAATGAGCCTGAACTTACTTGAGTGCACTACGTCCTGTTTGCTTCCAGCTGGCGGAGGACTGTTGCCTGGAGACCACAGGCAACGTGGTGATGGCAGGCAGTCGACTGTGTGTGTCCCCGGAGCAAGGCAAAGACAACCAGCTGTGGAACATCACCTCAGATGGTCTGGTACGCTGCCACATTCAACCTGACCTGGTCTTAGAGGTTAAAGGTCAGACTTTGTCTTTACCGTTTCAACATGTACACTATTTCATTTAAAAGATGGGCCGAACCAAATGACACTCAGAAATATGTGGCTACAGTACACGTCAATGCATCTCCAATCGGTTTTGCTTTACTAGTTCCGCACTCAGCGTGCTTCGAAAGGGCGGGCCCCAGCCTCAGCATGAGTGTTCATGCACAAGCACCAGAGCAACGTAGATACATGTCGATGAATCCAGCAGTTATTAATGGTCACCGCCAATTTGCATCCTAGAAATACACAGAGCAGAAGTTGCATTCACGGTCTGGCATAAGGAAGTGACGGCAACGTCACAAAGCCTGGACGCTGAATGCACACCAAAGAAATATTTCTAAACTTTCCCCAACCGTTCCTACGGCCCGCAACCCTTCAAATGCCGAAAATGTTCTCACACACTCAACAGAAGTTGTCCTCCGTTTGGAATGCGTGTTGCAAAAAATTGAATTTGAAATGTGAGCACCCTGCTTATAAGTGGGCACCGCCACATTTTGATAAGATTCTTTTTGTTTTTCATTTTTAATAGTACTCATTTTATGCACAGTAAGAAAATATTTACAGTAAATTTAAAAAACGTTCCAGCAATTCACTGTTGTGTTTCTCTGCCTCATTATTTTCCCTCCAGATAGTTGCACGCACCATGACCTCATATGGGCTTTTTTTCCATTGCATTCTAACTAAAGTTATGGCATGTGTCACAGGAGGTCATCAGTACGACAAGAACCAGGTGATCCTCAACGCGTTGGAGGAGGGAAAACCAAATCAAAGATGGACACTGGAGATCTTGTGACACGAGCGCCCCTTTTCTGGCCTTCACTCACAGCTCCACCAGTGGACCTGATCCCAGCGATGCAGCTCCACAGTCGGACTCCCACCACTCAGACAGGCCCCGAGTGGGACTTTGCACAGACTTGTAGCATTTGGACCCTTACTAAGGAGGGTCACCATGTTCTGGTTTTCCATGAAATGTTAACTTAACTCTGCTTTTTTATTTGATCGACATTCTTTGGTATATGTTCATTTCACGTAGTGCCTTGCCAGCCCTTGTTCTATGCTGCAAACCTCTCCACTTTATGGTACTTCTCTCATACAAGCTGCGGTTTCCTCATGTTGATGGATGCGATGAAGTCTACACTCCAAAGATCTATTGTTGTTCACTACCTTTCGTAATAATAATATACTGTAAAGCTTCAGGTTAACACCGACTGTGCCTCAGCTTGTCGGTTATGAATGGCTTGTTTTCCTCTGTTGTAAATATGTAAACATCAAATACAGAACTGTTTCCATTCTGTTGTATCATTTTAGGCATGTCAAATGCTGCTTCCCAATTTCATGCAGACAGTGCGTGTTCGATTTCCTGACGAGGCTTCACCATCCAGCCGTTGGGGATGTCCAGTGCTGGTCCCAAGATGAACATCAGGAAGGGCGTCCGCTAAACAAAGCTAAACAAACGCTGTGGCCACCTGACAGGAAAAGCCGAAAGACAACTAATTAGTGGCTACTGGCTTAAGCGGTTGTGGTGGGTGAACACTCCTTTTATTTATACCGGATGCATACCAGGAGTCTGTACTCCCAAGTGTTACCTTTTATCGTAGGTCCTAACCGACATGATCCCTTGATGAGATTTGATGTGGTGCACCTTTATTTGTTATTTACATTTTAATCAACGTGAGTTTTTGTATTTCACTCGCAGTCATATTAATAATGTTCTGTAGTTTTAATTTAATGATATTAAAAGTTATTTTTTGGCGCCCCCTGGCGGCCAAAGTGCTCATAGAGGAGTGGCTAATGCAGGGTCCGGAACCATATCTTCTAAACTATTTCTGTGAGAGCCGTGTCATATTGTTTAGCATTGTTTAATTACTGTAATAATTCGTAATTAGTCTATGCATTGGATGGATTCAAGTGCTGAGAAGGTTTTATATGTTGAATGTTATTTATAACACTGATACATTTAAAAAAACTAAATTAAAATAAAGAAATGTTTAACAGTTTGGAAACATCTGGGAGCCATATGTGGTCATCAAAAGAGCCACGTTTGGCCCCCGAGCCTTAGGTTCCCTTCCCCTGAGCTATTGGGTCAGGTGGCTCTGGTCACAAATGATGCAATTTGGGTCGGTGGATGTTGGACTGCATTTATCACCATGCATGTGAAGCTGCAATAAAACGTCTGCAGGATTTAATATTATTACTAATAATCTCTCCGACTCTGCAGTAGTTAAAATCCACACTGCTGTTTTATTTTCAAGCGTACATCAAGGTTTAAATAATCCACAACTCCCAATTCCAGCAATCAATCAAACACGGACACTTCAATGACCTCGCCCATCACTTCCGACAGCGCTACACATTGTCTGTCGCCGTTTTAACTTGGACTACAGTCTTTCCTCGGGCATGGCCCTTCTCCACCTTCTCGAGGGCCTGGGGAACCTGAGCGAAGCTGAAGGTCTCTTCTACGACTGCGTGGATCTGACGAGGAGTCAGCGGGGGAAACGTGAGTTGTGCATTCATAAACTGAGAAAGATTGTCTGTTGCAGGAGCATGCTAGAATTCCAGTCTTACCCAATGCTGCTACTTGATTCATAGTAATACCTGGGCTGTAAGTGCAAATGTGTCACCTGAGCAGACTGATCTATGCAGTGTGTGTAGGTGTTATGATGCACAATATGCTTGTCTCTCAGCACGGACATGTTGGTGTGAACTGTAAGTACCACCATGTCAAATATATCTGTGTGTTGCAATCAAAATGAGTGATTCCTACCTGTCCTGCATCTACCATTTCCCTTATTTCATCCAATGCTGGGCCGTTTGGTGCAAAGAATCCCCAGCGGTAGTGGACCCCCTTAACAAGGTGCTGTAACAGAAAAAACATGCCACTGAAAGACAAATCCCGAATGTGCCTCACTAAAATAGCGATTTTGAGAAGAAACGATGTGCTCTTGTGTCAGGCATTTTGAAAGTCACATGAGCTGGACTTGGATATGTTGGTATATATGACAGGTGCCTATGCTGTGTTGACGCAAATATTAAAATGCATGACACGACACAGGTCTGTGCTTCTGACAGTAGGGTGGGGCCGCTTACTAGTTACGGCAAACGGACTGAATTTGACTTTGGTGTGTGTCGCCTTCAGGTTCACTTGGAAACGAGGCCACTGGGACAATACGGGCCACAAAGAAAGCAGCCAGGTGAGAAATGTGCACAGTATGTTGATACGGTCTGCGTCTTTCTGCATATAAAGGGGAGCTCGGTGTGATGTTTGCATTCTAAAAAAGTAATTAATATTAAGTAGTAAGGAGCAAATATACTGTATTATTGTTCACGCTAGGTGAGATAAAGGTGTCATTCTGACTGCGTGGTGGTGGTGGTAAAGCAAAGGTCATGTATGCCATCCCTTGAAACAGTTTGACTCATTTCTCAGTGTCATTTTGTGGGCAAAAATGTCATAATAATAAAATCATAATAATAATACAATAGCCAAAGTAAATAACGTCTGTGTTTTCAACCGCTCAATTTTGGGTGACACTAATCTTGAATTCGTGTTAATCCTGCTTCCAGCAAATCACAACTCTTGTTACTAAGTACGTGTTACACAATAACTTCCGCAACACAGCAGAGAACAATCCACACGTGCTTGGACCTAAAAGATCTCATTCTGGTGTGACAAAGCATCAGGGCTCACCTCACCGCCACCATATGTAAACAAAAAGTAGAGCGATGCCCGTGCACAGATAATAAAACACACACAAGCGTGCACACGCCGTTGCCAGCTTTGCAGAGCGAGTGTGCACTGGCAAGATGCCACTTAACCTAAATTCATCCAGCTCGTTTGCCCCTGTCGTGTACAAGCAACATATGACAACTTGTCTCTATTTCTGCAAACCACAAGCACAACTTGCCACTACTTGGGATACCACAATGTAGGTGTACATTGCAATTAATAGGATTGAATCTGGATTAAATAATCGTGGCCTAATCTCCGGTTGTCGTTTAATCTCTGCCTGTCCTTTCTGAAAGTTATTCTTTATATGACTAGCACACACAATAGTAGCTGTAAGTTCATTTCTAAGCAGGCATATTTAAGGGGTCTTTTTCCTACCTTCAGAGCCTTGCTGGTCACAGTGGCAGCAGTCTGCAGCATTCCGTCAGCGACCCCCAGGGTGTCAGTGTTCTGGAGGAAGGGAGTAACCAGGGTGACATACCTGGCGCCACTCCAAGGCTTGAGCAGATATGGCGCCCAGCGTTCTGTGTCGCCCCCGATATTATCCAAGACCAGGTCAAACCTTCATAATGAGGATGGTGGGGAAGAAGAGAGGGGGTTAATAGAGAATAGACCCAACTAAATATGGTCGCTTTTATGGGAGTTTCTGACTTTTCCAGGGCAGCAAGTGGCACCTCAACAGGTCCGGTTGTGTAGTCCACGACATGGTCTGCTCCAAGCTCCTTGACAAACAGCTCAGCGTTCTGGGAGCACGTGACGGTCACGTGAGCTCCCCACGCCTTCAGCATCTTAGAATGAAATATCAATATTTATGATTTTGGCTCTCTTTAACAGGCAAAAGAGCTTGGTCATTTGTGTTGGTTTGTGCTGTTAAAATTGCAATTTTTGTGCTTCTTTTTTTGTTCTTTGGTGCTTTGTTTTCCTACCAGATGCCCTTCCTGAAGCAATGGTCTTCATTTATCTAGTGGTGTTGAGTCACTATTATTTTTTGGAAACCCAAAAACTTACCACTTCCACACAGAATGGGAGGAGAACTGTGTCATGTCGGACATGCCACGACATTCCATATAATGTGAAGGTAATGTCTCATTATTTGTAACATTACTGACGCCTAGTGAGCAAAATATTACATATAACTTGACTTTCAATATTCCTGACTAATTAAAAGCCATAATCAACCATGAAACAGCAATTACTTAATTCATAAAATTTTTTTTGGGGGGGAAAGCCACGGATCACAAATTGTGATGCAGCAAGGGACGTATTGCAATCTGTAGCTTTACCTGGATGGCAAATGTTCCTACTCCCCCGGACCCTCCAAGGATCAAAATACTGTGAAGAAGAACAAAAGGGTCAACAAAAGCCCTCGTTTTTTGTTTGTTTTGTTGTTTATCCATATCCCTGACAGTACTGAGAGATTATTACAATCTCTTGCCACTTTTCTTATGTCATTTCCAGTTCAAGTGTCAGTACGTGAAGTAAAATGCTGGAACGCGTTGAGCAAGGAGCTAATAAATAAATAATCATAAATAAATAAACCATCAATAAACAGTGCAGGCTTATTGTATTTACAAGGAAGACGACGCCTTATCCTGATTTCAGTCATTTACCATTTCAAACGGGGATGTCCAAAGTGTGGCCTGGGGACCATTTCTAGCCCGCAGCTCAATTTGAACTGGCCCCCGTACAATATTTCATAAAAATAATTTAATAATTCAAATCTGTTACATCAAAAAAACCAATTAAATAAAAGTTAATATCAACATAAAAGGCCCTCTGTGGAAAAGGTTTGGACACCTCTGATGTAAGGAGTCATTTCTTAGTTCACATCTCTCGCATTTACTTATTCATTTTACACCTGTGTGTATTTTTTATTCATTTATTTTTCATATCTTTTTGAAATATTTGTACACTTCTTTTTTCTTTTCCTCTCTTTTCCTGTCTTTAATTTTTGGTAATAGAAAAAAACTGGAAAAAATACCAGGAAATTGACAACATTATAATCAAAATAAAGTTGTAATTTTATGAGAAACATAACATAACATTATGATGAGAAATAATGTCATTTTGGTGGCATGATGTTGAAATATTAGTTAAAAAAGACATAAAAAGACAAACACGGCAATAAATAAAAAACAGTTTTTATAATAAATAAAAACATCAGCATAAATGAAAAAAAATACTGTAATTTAACATGAAAATAGCCAAAATATTAGGAGAAAAAAGTTGTAGTCTAAAAAAAAGTTTCAATAACACAAACATAAACTTTTAATATTATGCAAAAAAGTCATTTTAGTAGAAATATTAAATAAAACTGATGTTTAAAAAAAATCATACTGAGAGAAACATTATACTATAAAGTTATATTATGGAAATCAAGTCAAAATAAATATTGCAAGAAAACCACAAAAGAAAATGCACAAAGATTTAAAAGGAATTGAAATAATTGGAAAATAAAAAAAATAGCAAAAACGTGGGGGAAAAAGAGTGAACGCTAAATTTCATATACTATATACTATACTACAACTATCAACTGTAGCATGTCCACATGTAGAGTATTGGTACCAAAATACCAAATGCATGCTTTCATTTTCAGTCAGTGTGTGTCTGTCAGTGGAAAAAACACAGATGTGCGTGTGTGTGCGTGTGCGTGTGTGCGTACGCACCGCTTGTTGGCACAGTTGTCTTTAGTGAGCCCTCCCGTGTTGACGAGCGCCGACCAGGCTGTGGAGGCCACGTACGGGATGGCTGCAGCCTCTGTGTGGCTCAGTGACTTGGGTTTGAGGGACACCTGACCACGAGGTACAAACACACACACGTTCCAGTCCTTCCTTTCAAATACACGGCATCATTTTAACATGATCCTCACCTCATTGGCGCTCAGGACCACAAACTCAGCCAAGCTGCCCTGCTTCCACGGTGGGACGGCAGCCCACACCTACGCGGGGCAAACAGGCACGACGACAAAATCTCTTAATATGTCATAAGGTATCAAAACAAGTGAAATACAGAAATGACTTTATGATGTGTTGAAATATATGAAATATGAAATCGAGCATCTCCACGACACAACCTTTGAAGGTATGTACAGAATTTATCTGTGTCCACAGCGACCCAGAAATCCACTCATTCATTCATTTCTGTGCTGCTTTTCCTTACTAGGGTTGTGTGGGGGTGTGCTGGAGCCTATCCCAGCTCACTTTCAATTTAAATTAATTCATTTTCTATACCGCTTATCCTCATTAGGGTCACGGGGATGCTGGAGCCTATCCCAGCTCACTTCGAAATTAAATTAAACAAGGAAAAAATGGAGTAAAAAGACACAATGCAAACAGCATCTCCAGACCGCGAGGCCGAACACTATGACCTGGTCCATACAGTATGTACACTATATGTCCATGTTATTTAAGGAGATCACGTCAGTCAAGTCCAAAGAATAGCTTGAAAAGGAGCAAAGTTAGCTGGTGAAGTGGCAGAGGTTCAAAAAGCTAACATGCCATTTTCTGGGACCACAAAACAGCTCAACAATTTCAAGCCGTTCTGCAGACATGGAGGCGAGTCAAGCCTTAGACGTTGGTGCAACCCATTCCTACAGGTGTTCCAAGTTCTGGAGTACTTACTACCTCCTCTGTCTGCATTACAGCAGTGTTTGGAAATTGGAGCGTGTCCCCAATCGCACATATATCTATCTATATATATATATATGTGTGTATATATATCTATCTATCTATCTATCTATCTATCTATCTATCTATCTATCTATCTATCTATCTATCTATCTATCTATCTATCTATCTATCTATCTATCTATCTATCTATCTATCTATCTATCTATCTATCTAT
>QODF01000016.1:2115109-2130023 GCA_024372805.1 Oostethus manadensis | reverse complement strand
ACACACACACACACACACACACACACACATATATATATATATATATACACATATATATATATATATACACACATATATATATACATAAATATATATACACATGTCATATACACATATATATATATATATACATAAATATATATATACATGTCATATACACATATATATGTCAAACTAGGCGTCTCGTCCCAAATACCTCATCCCTTTCTCTAAAGTACTTGACATCCAGGCCGCACTCCATGATGACCCCAGACAGGTCCCTACCCAGGATGAGGGGGAACTCCATGCCGGTCTGATGGATGTTCAGAGGGTCTCTCCTCATAGCGAGTGTGGCGGCGCCACAGCCACCTGGCACAGGGTCAGAGGTAGCAGTCAACATTGTTTCCACAACCGGCCCCCAAGGAAAGCCGTCACTCGCCTCTCATGCTGACGTCGGCGGGGTTGAGTCCGGCTGCGAACACCCTGACAACGACCTCATTGGGGTACCTGATGGCCGGGAAAGCGGCGTTCTTGCTCAGCCGGAGAACGTCGTTGCCTCCGTATCCGTCAATCACCCAGGCGGGCATGACGGTCCGGCCGCAGCGGGAGGTGCTGAAAGCCCGGAAGGCTGAGGGGGCGAAGTTGCGGCGGAACAAGCACCTACTGCGCGCCGGCATGTTGGTAAAGTCAAGGGAGGAAAAGGGCACGACTGCAGCTGTCAAGTCGTCAAAGATGTTTAAGACTCGACCTCCTTCTTATTACCATCATTGTCCGTTCGCGCACCTACAACGGAAATTAGGCAGTTTTATCCCGTCGAAAAGACGCGCACTTCCGGAAAGTGCCTGAGCGCAGACCCTCCACCAATCGGAACCAAGATGGCTCAACCGTGAGCCAATGGAACGAAGCTTTGTTGCATTGCAGGATTTTTCCCAACAAACATGGCGGCCCACTGGCGCCGCACACTGTACGAAAGTTGTTAGACAGAATCGCCCTAAAAATGCTCCCCCTCACTTTACGAGAGGTAAGCGCGGCTTCTTCTTAAATGTTGTGGTTTTGTGTTACAAGTAAAGAAGGCCCGACCGTGAATGTAGCCGCGCCTGCTTCTGACAGGACGTGTGTATTTTCTAGGTTTCCGTCGCTCTCCGAGAAGGGGCCATTTCTCCAACCGAGCTGTGCAGGAAGTGCCTGACTCGGATCAAGCAGAGCGAGCATCTCAACGCCTACATCACGGTCACGGAGGAAGCAGCACTGGAGCAGGCCGAGGAGGCAGAGAGGAGACTCCTACAAGGTGAAGCAGCACATCATCACACGGCACCTGGGGGAAGGCTCCTTCAGAAGATGCCATGTTATCCCCATCACTATTCCAGACACGGCACCTGGAGGATGGCTCCTTCAGAAGATGCCATGTATTCCCATCACTATTCCAGACACGGCACCTGGGGGAAGGCTCCTTCAGAAGATGCCATGTTATCCCCATCACTATTCCAGACACGGCACCTGGGGGAACGCTCCTTCAGAAGATGCCATGTTATCCCCGTCACTATTCCAGACACGGCACCTGGGGGAAGGCTCCTTCAGAAGATGCCATGTTATCCCCGTCACTATTCCAGACACGGCCCCCCTGCGTGTTTGTGATGTCAGCTTTTGCTTCTGGGGGGCACGGCTTTCCTTTTCCTTGACACACGGGCTTTCTATGTATTCTAGGTAAATGGGACCGGGTTTTGACCAGTAATGAAGGGCAACGTGTCATAAATGTGTGCCTTCTTCAGGTGCCGCAAAGGGCCCTCTGGATGGAGTTCCTTTTGCAGTCAAAGACAACTTCAGCACAAAGGACATCAGGACGACATGCGCGTCAAGGATGCTAAAAAGTAAGCAGATGCGTGCGCCAAAGTTTACTTCCCAGCTATTGTTGTGATTGTGTTTGTTCCAGACTACGCACCACCGTACAACGCTACCGTGGTGCAGAAGCTTTTGGACCAAGGAGCTGTTCTTCTCGGGAAGACCAACATGGATGAGTTTGCGATGGGGTATGAGCATCGCTGTGCCGTATGTTCGATTACGTCGTAGCTTCCGCTCTGATAGTCGCCCGCCCCTCCCTGCAGGCCAGTAAAAAAAACAATTTGAAGAAAAATGAGAAGTCATTCGGTTTACTTTCCTTCGTTGGTGGCAGCAAATGCATTCGGAGCACCACAGATAGATTTGGCGCCCAAATAGCCCAGTTTGATCATCTCCACTCTGGCTGGAGTTCTGTGTCATGGCCAGTAGTGGCAATTCTGCTAAGGCTGCGTTCACACTCCAGGGTAGGATTCCCAATTCGGATTTCGTGTTTAAAATCGGCTGTTTGTTAAGTGTCGCTTCACACTACCAAACTTGTAATGTCAGCTCAACGCGCCTGGAAAGTGACGTGCTTGTGCAGACGCACGATATCACTTGCATTTCCAAGTGTTTAGGACTGGTGTGTGTGATCCAGCGATGTGCGATACCATTGATTTCATTTCACAATCATCATAGTCATTTATTGATTTATTTTATTTTATTTTATTTTTTTCAATTTTTGTCTTGTCCAGCATCATAACAGCTGAATGGGAGTCAAGCCGCCTTTAAATGCTGAGGAAAATTGCTTTGCCAAGGGAGACTTCATAATCCAAATGAGTCTCCCTTGGCATTTGACTGCGTTTATTATGAATTTTGTTGCGCCACATTTCCATGCCGGACCTGACCTGAAAAGGGACAGGTGGGGGGTGGGGTGGGGGATATAAGAAAGGGTGCAGAAGAACCTCACAAACATATTTCAACCATATTATAAACAACCATGATAATCACAATTTCAGCAACAACCAGAACAGTCACAGAGCAAAGTGAGCAAAAATACAGGAAAAAAATTAAAATAAATAATAATAATAATAATGATAATACTAATATACATGTACATACACATATATACACACACATACACACACACACGTATATATACACACACACATATTCGTACTTGTATACATACACATACTGTGCACATACACATATCCATGCAGTACATACATACACACACATACAGTGTGCATATATATGTATACACACATACATACATATGTACTAATAATGATAAACATACAAGAAAAACAAGGAGAAAAGAAACAGAAGCTCTTGAACAAAGACCATCCAGATGACACGTGCAACAAATCTACATTACATCTTCATTAGCCTGCAGTGACAGGATAACCGCATCAGAGTGAAACAGAGAATGAGGAGATGTTCGTGGTGAACACCGCCATTCATCCCATATTGATTTATTTTAAACTGAGAAGTAAATTGAGGTAATATAGCCAAGCTTATATACCACATCAGAAAAAAGCAAAGGACAAAATCATAAAGCTGAAGTATCAAAAGTATCACTACTTTGATTTCAGCATCGGCTTTAGATCATGAAGCGCCGGTATCGGAGATATCGACGTTCCTCGACGCATTTGTGATTATTTCAAGGATGTTTTGCAACCGGAGTCAATGTTTTCAACCCAATGATCCCGTGTAGAACATTAAGACATTAAAAAGATGGTAGGGACGTTTGCAGACTCGTTGCCACGTCTGTTCCAAGGTGCATGCACACATTATAAAATCATTTCCAGGTGAGAAGAACTTTAGCCTACATCGGTGAGTACATTTATCTCGCACGCTAAACTACATCTCTCCACGACTGCCTACCTCGGTAAGCACGGCCAAACAGGCCTTTCATGTCGTATATGTCGGATATACGCCACCTGAGCGTTCATGCTGCCGTCGCATCGCATACATATCCCGTTTACACATCCACACACAGTACCAATGAGACCTGAGTCGCATTTGAAACAATCGGAATTGTGCTGTTCACACTGACATGAAAAAACCAGATACGGGTCTCGCATGCGAGCAACGAGAGCAGAACTGACCCGCAGTGTGACCAACCAAATCCCCCCAATTGCTTGCAGTCCTTGGGAACCACTGCTCTTCTTTCTTATTTTAGCTTTTTCGGCTGTCTTTGTCTCCCAGTTCAGGCAGTACTGATGGTGTATTTGGACCAGTAAAGAACCCCTGGAGCTACGCTGTCCCCTACTGTGAGAGGACAGGAGCGGTGCCAGACACCGACTGGGTCATCACCGGAGGAAGTTCGGGCGGAAGCGCTGCAGCTGTGGCCTCTTTGACCAGCTATCTGTGAGGCTTCATTTGGTTCAGTCCCAAGATTCAAAGTGAAACAGAGATTGTAATACTGTGTTCCCGGCAGGGCTTTAGGGTCGGACACAGGTGGATCCACCCGGAACCCAGGAGCGCTTTGTGGGGTTGTGGCATTGAAGCCAACCTACGGACTGCTGTCTAGACATGGCCTCATACCGCTGGTCAACTCCTTTGACGTGCCAGGCATTCTGACACGCACTGCCAGTGATGCAGCCATTGTCTTGGGTACTTAGGAATGGTTTTAACTCCTAGGATGATTTGGTTACATTACAGGCCATTGATAACTCTCTCAAAGTGTTCCATTGTTGCTTTTATAGCAATGTTGTGTCAGCACTTGAATTAGCTTTTATAAAGTATTCATTATCAGTGGCTTTGTCTCGTGGATGTGGTATCGCTGTCAACATGTTGCTACATGTGGTTATGGGTTATGTACATTTCACAGGTTCTACATTTGCTCTTGTGACGTATCACACAGGTATTCTCCAAGGCTTAGACACACGAGACTCCACAACAGTTCCTCCGCCGACAGAGCTGCCGGAAGATTTTGACGTCAAAAACCTCTGCGTCGGCATTCCCAAGGTTGGTTTAGTTGCTTTACACCACAATGCCAGCCATGAAACACCAACCCAGGAAACCTTTCTCACAAAAATATCAGCGTTGTTAATTGTTGCAGACATGTGCCATTTTCTGTAATATATCAGCGGAATAATAATCAGGTATTGGAGGGTTGTGTTGGTTTTTTATAAACTTGAAGAAGAATAATTTTATGGTACGCTGGCTTCACGGAGAATAGCCATTAACATTGCAACGCATCATGGACACCTCTAATGTTTTCACTTACATCAGTGCTAATGGTCGTAATGTCGTTTTTCACACAGTTGGCTTTTAATGCATCTGTCTAGGGCAGCGGTGGGCAAACGGTGGCCTGCGGGCCACATCAGGCCCGCCATGCGTCTTAATCCGGCCCAACAGTCATTTACAAATTCCTTTTATAAAATCTTTATCATCAAAACTACCCGGCAACCGACCTGCAATGCTCTTGTGACACGTTTGAGTCACCAAAGTTGTCAGATCCACACGTCAACGCACAAAGTAACCTACTCACTGCACCGTGTGGGCATACCCAAATATATCTAGCCACAATACCATGGCAAAAAAACACCCATATATATTCCTGCCGCAAGGTATGCTGGGTAGCTTGTGCTACTCTTTCTCCAAACATTTTTCTGTTTGTCACAAAAATGCATAGTAGAATTGTTAACATTGTGGTTGACGCTGGACTACTCAGCATACCTTGCGGACGTTTGGCACCTAGTTGTTGATTTATGTGATGACTTCACTTACTGTGGATGTGTATCACCTACATATAGATGGCCACGCCACCAAATTTTTTAACCCAATGTGGCCCACGGGTCATAAAGTTTGCCCACCCCTGGTCTAGGGATTAATTCCCAAAAAATTCCTGCTGGTGGTCAGTCTGGGGGATGTCAGCTGGGATAGACCACATCCTCTGCCGTGACCCCGATACAGGGGTAGGGAATGTACAGTATTTTTTTTGTCACTGACATTTTAAAGTAAAACATTACAAAATTCACAGTGTTGAAAATAACGTTCCAAATATAAAAATTCTTGTGCACTCTAATCCTTCCAGTCATCCATTTTTCTATCACAATGTGGATGCCCAGAGCCAATAGCAACAGTTCGTCCCCATTTTTCCGGGTCAGACATCAGAACTTGATAATTACTGGATGATGCAGTCAATGAGGGTACAAGAAGTAAACTTCCCTCCTTTTGGCAAATAGTGAGCTAATTAATTCTGCAGAGCCAACCCTTTTGATGGAGAAGAGACCGCGTACTGTGCAAAACCATGCAGCAGCAGAAGTAATTTATTATTGGTGAGCTTCATTATAGCGATGTTATTCATTAATAATTCATTATTTGTTCAAAGTATTATAGTATATATATATATAATATCATTAATGAGTTAATTCAGCGGCTTATTCTAAAATTGTTGTATTCGAGGTAAAAAAAAAAAGTGATTCTAACGGAAATACATTTTAAAATATGTGGTTTATGATCGTCTGTGCAGATAGTGGGTGGATAAAATAATGACATATTAATTAAGGATGTCACATGACGCTCACACGTCCCAACGTGAGGTGATACACAAGATTGGGTCTATGAGAAGGAGATGAGATTTTAACAGTACTTTAATGAAAACCAGAATCAATTAATGACTGACAATATATGACAATATACTGCAACGTAGTAATTAGTTTTTAAAATTTCTACTATGTTATCTTGCATTGCTCCTCATGAAACCATACGTACTCTTCTGCACTCAAGAGACTGTATGACGGAGAAAATGGCTCACTCCGTTCATGCTGATGTTCTATGGAACGAATGCGCCAATATGCTGAAACCAATGCACAGAGTGAACTCTCTTACTGCCTGACATGCCTGCACAGAGACGGAGTGGACTTTCGTTGCTGTAACTAATGAATTAGTTATATTCCCGAGTGCCCGCGAGACCGTTTTTTCTCAACGAGGCTTCTTGTCACGTTTTCATCCCGGCCTGTCTTGTGACATGGGACCTTTTGAACCCCCCTTACATTACCAAATCTGTCTGGCTCCAGGAGTTCCACGCCCCTGGCCTGTCTGAGGAGACTGTTGCACAGTGGAGCCGTGTCGCCGACATGTTTGAGAAAGCAGGTGCACGGGTGGAGCAAGTGTCCCTCCCCCACAGCCAGTACTCCATTGCGTGTTACCACGTCCTGTGCTGCGCTGAGCTGGCATCTAACATGGCCCGTTTCGACGGCCTACAGTATGGTAAGAACCAAGGCGAGGTGTATGTACCACACGCATTGAATTGCACAGGAAATCTGTATTTTTTCTACTTTTACTGAGAGCTTTGGGGGAACTCCCCTAGAGCCTCCTGATGACAATATGCATGTTTATCCACCCTTGTCAAGGCCACCGTAGCCAAGTAAACAGCTCCACCGAGGCCATGTATGCTACCACCCGTCATGAAGGCTTCAATGACGTTGTGCGAGGGAGAATATTATCTGGCAACTACTTCCTGCTCAAACAGTAAGAGAGCCCTTCTCTGTAATTTAGCAGCCAAAAAGGATGTTCCTCCTGGTGAATTATTTTTTATTTTTTGTGCATATGTCCTCTCGAGATGTGCATTTTGCGTCATATAATTCATCCACCTCACGGGTGCGGTATATCAACATGCCTGATGCATGGTAATTGCACAGGCCATCTAAAGACCACTCCAAACTGTGCTTTGAAAATCTGATTGCCAATAAACCGCACCTGTTTTTGCAGTCCATAACGTACCCGCCCGCACTTACCGTAATCCCACTCTACCTGCCACACAGATGCATTTTAAGACATTTTGAATGTTTTGCCATTCACCCGCAAACATCATTGCGCCATGATATTGCATGGCTCCGTGTTGCAAGGATCTGTGCACACAGTTCCTGGAAGCTGATGACATCCCAGGGTGGTCACATCAGATGCTGACAGTTAAACTGCACCTTGTGGAGTGGCCTTTTATTGTGGCAGACCTGTGCGATAATCATGCTGTCTGATCAGCACTTTGATATGCCATACCTGTGGTGTGGAAGAATTCGGAATGCTCACTGACACATGTTAGGACAGTACAATATTTGAGAGGAATAGGCTTTTTTCTATGCTGCTTCGTGATAATGAGGAAGTTGACAACACAACAGCTCACGTTGACGTAAAAGGACCAATTTTTCATCGAGAAAAGTGGCGTCCACTTACACTTTTTAGTATGCTGTGGGACTGGACCAGTTGGTAGACATGGACAGGTTTACTGCTGCCTTTGCACTGCTAAAACAAATATGGCAAGAAACTGATTACTGCCTTGATATGCTTTGTGCAACTAATGGTACCCATACAAACTCCTTACATGACGAAAAATGTTAAGTAGTGCATGTACACTCCCGATCAAAATCTGAAGAGCAGTTGAAACATTTCTAGAATTGAGCTTTTGCACATTTGGATCCTAATGAGGTTTTAAGTAGAGCTACAATATGCAAAAGCAAGACGAGGGAGTGTTACAAAAAGCATTACGAAAAAGTAATTTATTGAAAACAACAATGAAAGTGAAATAGACAGTTTATCACCTGATCCAAAATTTAAGACCATCGCTCAAAAAATGACCGAAAAATCTCCAAACCAGAACAAAAAATGTTCTCAGGAGGACTCGGTAATGAGTAGCTGCCCTGTTCTTGTTAAACACTTCCAAAATGGGTTTGGACATGCTTGATGCGAGTGTTTTCAGGAAGTTGGTTGGAGCATTGCTCCAAGTGGTGAAGATGGCTTCACAAAGGGCATCAACTGTCTGGAACTGATGGCCATTTTTATAAAACTTCCCTTGCCGTCCATCCTCAAATGTTCTCTATAGGATTTCAATCAGGAGGACATGCAGGATGGTCCAAAATAGTAGTGATGTTCTCCCTGAAGAAGCGAGCATTGTGAACTCTGGCATTGTCCTGTTGAAAAACCCAGCTGGTACCACACAGACGAGGGCCCTCAGTCATGAGGAATGCCCGCTGCAACATCTGCACGTAACCAGCCGCTGTCTGACGACCCTGCACCACCTGAAGCTCTAGTGTTCCACTGGATGAAAAAGCACCCCGATGGACCCCTCTCCACTGTGCCGGCTAGAAAACATCTCAGGTGGGATCTCGTTGTCATGTCAGTAACGTTGGAAGCCATCTGCACCGTCAAGGTTACGTACAGGTTTTTCTCATCAGAGAATAAAACTTTTTTCCACCTTTCAATGTCCCATGTTTGATGCTCCCTGGCAAAGTGCTTTTTGTCCCACTCCCCCGTCTTGCTTTTGCATATTGCAGCTCTACTTAAAACCTCATTAAGATCCAAATGTGCAAAAGCTCAATTCTAGCAATTTTTCAACCGGTCTTAAGATTTGGATCAGGTCCGTATAAAAGCTCGCAAACAAACCTCTCACAAAACAACAATCTGAGCCCATCAGCCCCTTGTGGTGGTCGGTGGAACCAAGCCGACCAATCTGCTCATTTGAGTTTGTGTAGTTCCAGAGTGTGATTAGTATTGGCTCGATTCTCATAATTTGTCTTTTGTACCAACGTACCTGGCGGACCACCATAACTTTTGTGACCTTTTACCAACTTAGCAAAAGTGATGGGCGTGAATGTGAATTGCATTTTATCGTCCATCTTTTTCCCTCTTTTGTGTCGCATATTTTCTCATTTATAGTCTCCATAATTCTAACCACTTTCTCAGGAACTACCAGCACTACTTCGTGAAAGCCCAGAAGGTTCGTCGCCTGATAGCGGACGATTTCAAGCGCGTGTTCAGCTCGGGTGTCGACGTGCTGCTGACACCCACCACTCTCTCGGACGCTCCGCGTTACTCGGACTTTGTGCAAGAGAACAACCAAACACGCAGCTCGCAGGATGATGTCCTCACCACGCCGGTCAACATGGCAGGTAAGAGGAAGGAACATGAACATTGGAATAATCATGGACGCACAATAAACACTAAATCTTAATCTTGGGTCCGCACTTTTAATCGTGGTGGTGGTAACAGCATCGTGCTTCCACGCCTGCCTTCGCTATCGACAGTTCTGTGTGGGAATGTCGTTACCATCATCTATAGCACGGGAATGGAACTATCTTCACTGAGATGTTTGGTTTCAGTTGAACACTCTCCAGATAAAGCAATAAGATCCTAATCACTTCTCCGGGAATTGTACTTCAGCTCACTTTGTGTCCACTCTAGGTCTCCCCGCCGTTTCTGTGCCAACCGCCTTATCCAGACGAGGCCTTCCCATTGGTTTACAGCTCATAGGCCCCGCCTTCCAAGACAAGAAGCTACTCTGTGTCACCCAGTGGATGGAACAGAGGGTTGGCTTTCCCTTTATCAGTGACTTTGAGGAATCCAACAGGCAGGATTCGAGTTTCACTCTGAAAAAAAGATGGTCCAAATCTACTTTAGTGACATAAAGTAAAGAACTTCATTATGTACCCAAAGAGAAAGTGATAAACTGTTAATACAACACAGGCTTTTATAAAGCAGTACATGACAAATATAGATTAGATATATGATCAATACGCAATAAATACCTTCATGCAGTGACTTTGTCTTTTTTGTTTGATTTTTCATTAAGTGTCAAAATAAAATTAGCCGAGCCGTCCAATCAGAGAGCTGCAAAGATGCTAAAAAGAAAGTCTAGTCTTGGTGACTCGTGCTGCAAAAACCCCGGACCTGTTAAGCCCTAACTGGCCTAAAGATTAATTAGAAAATAAACATCCTTCACCTATCGTTGACTTCACAATCACCCTTTCCCTCGTGTGAAAAACACGTTCTGCTCGTTAAAAAGAAGCTCCATCGAACCCTAAACGCTGGCACCTCCAAATCCCCCGAATGGCTGCAATTAGCAGGCCAAGGAAGTTCAGATCCCCCTGTCGAGAGTAACGTAAATGATGTGTTTGACAATACAATTTAAACAAGTGCAAACAAAAGGCCTTTTGTGTTTACATGAATTACTTAGATAACAAAGCAAAAGAACATTCTTAGCAAGCTGGAAACTCAATGTTTCGGTTCTAATTTAAATAAATCCTGGGTTTCGATTTCCTGAGTTCTGTGTACAGGATGTGGCGACAACTCAACCAGAACCATCTTGTTTTTGGTTTTTTTGTTCTACCATGATGGCGCATATAAATCAGAAAATGCTCCTCTGAAGGAAATCAGGCGTATATTAGCTTAAGCGTGACAATAAAACATGGTCGCAAGTTGACCATGCACACACACTACCTTCTGTCGGAAATGTCTCGCGCTGCATGGGAAGGAATTGGTGCAAATATCGATAGCGAGGGTTGGTACGAGTGTGAAGAGATATTTTTTGCTGTTGTTTTGCTCTCTTAAGCTCGCCGTGTGCCACCCGCGCACACACCTGAGCTCGTGTTTCCGGGTGTCGGGAAGAGGGCGGTCAATTAAAGGTGAATTCTTGTCCACACTCCCGTAATACTCAGGAGCTCCTGCAACGCACCATGAAAAGTGGCCATGCTCATCTTCAAAGGTGAAGACGAGAAAAAGGCACACGTGCGCTGCTGGTCAAAGTGGTACCGGGAAGTCTGAGAAAGGGGCAGCATTTTTCAGAATGAAGTTTGGCTTTTGGAAGACAAGCAGGACAAAGCAAGCATTGTCCTGAGATCAGGGTGGGATGTCATTCCCCACATAGACCCAGACCAGCCAGGTGAATGCCACTAGTCACTCTCTGCCAGAGCCCCCTTTTGGAAGGCGCCCAGGCTGCTTGATATATTAATTATTCACCTGCTCAAAGTCAATTATTGATCCTTTTTAAGGTGCTTACAGCTTCTATTGTGTTGTATCTCCGGTATTTGCCAGACTTTGTTGCTATGGCGACCTTACTCCCAGACAATGCCTTGATTGTTAGGCGTATCCCTAGCAGGAAGTTAGTGATAGTCCATCAGGTGAAACCTCAGGACTCCAAAATGCACCGTAAGCATTGCAGGTGTTTGTTGAATGTCTTAACTTCCAGTTTCTTCCACTCACAACGGCCAAGTGTCAATTCGATGCCTTGGTCCCATTTTAAATTTGAACCGTATGAAGAGGTTTAAATACCAATGCTAACAGAACAAGGACTTTCAATGGTCCACTGACACATACATCTGTTCCATCTTGCAAAATCAGCTCCTTAGAGACCAGCATGTTGGAGATGCGCATTTTAAAGTTTAAAAGGTGTCACACATTTTTGCTCGTGTGTGTTGAACTCGTGCCATGGCAGGGTAAAGATGCAAGTTTTCTCTACCGGTTTCTCCAGCAAGTGTTTTGATAAGCTCCTCCATCTTGAAGGAGTCAATCAAAATCACCTGCTTCTGCCTGGAAATAAATGGCACCAGTTTGACATCCAAAATGTCCCTAACCGCTAAAGAATGTAAAACGCCATTACTGCAAGCCAGTGGTTTGCCGTTTCCAAACACCGAGCGCATGAGTCTGCACAAATCATTAGGAGTGGCATGTAGAGGAAAACTAGGACCATTCCCAGGACCCTAAAAAGATGTGAACAGCGGAATGCATGGTGGCAGCGTTACTGGTCAACCAAGTAGCCTCAATTACCAGTCAACTGGAGACCAAAGCCCTACACTTCCAACCCGCAGAAGGCCATTCTCACCTCACCTGTTGAGCTCCAGACAAATGCAATGAAGCCCAAGCACACCAAGTTAATCACTTTAAATGGCCATTTCATCAGGAGACAAGAAACCCCTGAACCCGCGTATCTTCCCAGGGCTTGCAAGAAACAGTCAATTACAGGACACATGTTTATTATATATTGAAGTTACATTTCCAAGACCTAAAAAGCACGGATTTTAATCAATAGGGTCAACCTATTTACTGGCGACAGTCCAATCCAAACAACTCCCACCAACAGGATTGGACAGCGCAGGTTCATTGGCGAGCATAAACCCACGACAGGACTCTTTCAAACTCCAGCTGGCCTTTTTCTTTTGTTTTTTAGGAAAATCCAGAGATTTGATGGCAAAGGCCATCAAACGCATGATGTCCAGTCGCATGTCCAATGGCGGGAGCTATCAGCACCAACTGTGGAGCAGAGGGACCAGAGCAAGGGCAAGTGGCAGCAGCGGGGTGGCGGCGGGGAGCCTGGAGCATGCACCGGTAGCGTTGAGTGTGGTGAACGGGGTCACGGTGAATCCGGTGGCGTTCGCCGGTGGATGTGTGGTGTTTTTTCCATGGACAACCTATAAGGACACGTGGACCAATAAGCTTATTTAAAAAAATGAGGCAGAAATCAAAAGGAGATTTTGGCAGAAATTGTAAAAGACTACATAAAATAAGGACATGGAAAATGCATTTGAAATAGGAGTGGTAATACTACTGATCCCTCACCTGGGAACTCAAAGCCTACTTTGCCAGAAGGTGAAAATTGCTTTAAAAACGCACCAAGCTGGCAACCAAAAGAGGTGATTGCAAAATGAAAGGCACGTGTTAGCCTTTCTGATAAGCGTACCTGTTCAACATGACATGAATTACCTGCGCTGAGAGATGAAGGGCCAGGAGCAAAACACCCACGAAGGCGACGTAGAGCTTCATCTTTCCCGTGAGGTCGTCTGGGTGTGCAAGCAAACCACAAGATGCTGACGGGGAAGAGTCCGGAGGTATATATACCCCGGATGACGTCACGGCACTTGTTGCGGGTCGGATGCGTTCAGGCAGCGTCGGAAAAGTTGCGCAGTCGAATGAGATACATTTCGAGAACTGTGTCGTCCATTTTTGCCCTTTGCTGTTTGTGGAATTAAAAAGGGTAACGTTAGGAGACACTTTGGTTACTTAATTAGCCAACGACAGGAAGGTGCCGTTAAAAAAAATCGCGCCGTCTGTGGGACGCTCACATATTTGGAATGCGGTGGCTGAGCTTTTGGCCATATTGGCTTTCCGTTGTTGTGCTCCTCCTTAATGCTTCCGGCAGAAACAACAGCGACGCAAACGGACGCGCTGTTCGCAGTCGGAGTTTGTTCCTACACAAACCAAGCAAGACGTTCGTGTCAGCGTCGGGATACATTCCCCACCAAGCGCTCTTATCTCTCCATGCTGCTGTGCCGGGTTCTGCTCCCCAGCCGGACGCTGACGGGATGGGCACGGAGGTCACGCGGAGGAGCTGGCCTCCGCCGGTCGCCCGTCTGTAGCTCCAGCCGCTGTCATGGCGTCTCCACGGGCGAGGGAAGCCCGCAGTCCGCCGAACCGGGCTCCGCCCGGGCACTGTACCGGGACTCTGTGCTCCTTCCCCGGACCGAGTTCCCCATGAGACTGACGGGGCAGAAGCTGCTCCACAGAGAAGTCGAGATTCAGCAGGTACGACCGACGAGACCTTTTGAGGGGTTGATGGACTTCCTTGTTTGCTCTCCTTCGCTCGTATCCTTATATTATATATTATTATTATCCTTATGTTGAACATATCCTTATATTATTATTATCCTTATGTTGAACATATCCTTATATTATTATTATCCTTATGTTGAACATATCCTTATATTATTATTATCCTTATGTTGAACATATCCTTATATTATTATTATCCTTATGTTGAACATATCCTTATATTATTATTATCCTTATGTTGAACATATCCTTATATTATTATTATCCTTATGTTGAACATATCCTTATATTATTATTATCCTTATGTTGAACATATCCTTATATTATTATTATCCTTATGTTGAACATATCCTTATATTATTATTATCCTTATGTTGAACATATCCTTATATTATTATTATCCTTATGTTGAACATATCCTTATATTATTATTATCCTTATGTTGAACATATCCTTATATTATTATTATCCTTATGTTGAACATATCCTTATATTATTATTATCCTTATGTTGAACATATCCTTATATTATTATTATCCTTATGTTGAACATATCCTTATATTATTATTATCCTTATGTTGAACATATCCTTATATTATTATTATCCTTATGTTGAACATATCCTTATATTATTATTATCCTTATGTTGAACATATCCTTATATTATATATTATTATTATCCTTATGTTGAACATATCCTTATATTATATATTATTATTATCCTTATGTTGAACATATCCTTATATTATATATTATTATTATCCTTATGTTGAACATATCCTTATATTAT